>JAVJIF010023266.1:0-49847 GCA_038442645.1 Agave tequilana
TCTCTCTCTCTCTTTACATATCAAAGGAATCTTGGCCACCGATGGGATCGGTGGAGGTGGAGGATGTTGTGGAGTTTACCCGGGAACGGTTGAGTTGCTTCTGCATCTTCTTTAAAATTTTGAAATTGTAAGAACTGTTGGAATTTGTCTTCTGATTCAGAGTCGTCTGGGAGTGTGAACTGGGGTTTTGGAGTTGGATTTTGTAGTGGAAGGATCCGTTTGCTTGGCAATTTGTTGAATATGATGTTGGAGTTTTTTGCCGGCGGCGAGGAATTCAGTAACTGTTGTGTCCGAACAGAGAGCTTGATTAAATTTGTCCCACCATTTAATTTTGAATTCTCGGAAGAGACTCATAAGAAATTTGTCGGCAATACTATAATGTTGAGCAACTCTGTAACTCCAACAGAAAATCCATGGAACCTTGAATTTCTGTAGAACTATACTGTCTTGACATAGTGTAGTCCTTTGGCTTTGAGTAGGTAGGGATTGAGGCTTTGAGTATTACTGGTGGTAGAAATCTGTTGGGGGTCCGTATGAATGCCACCACTCATAGACCAAATTGGAAAATCTTCTTGACAGTTTGAATTAAAGGTAAAAAAACCATGAATGATTAAATGGTCTGTAGAGGAATGCGCGATACCAGGCCATCTGATAATCATGATAGGAGTAACCTTTGGGAATGTAATTGACTATAAATCCTTCATTGTAGCATAGGATGCCCATTCTGTCGGTTGATTACTCTTTTGATGATGCATTTTGAATAAGAGATTCTGTCAGGATTGTTTTTTGTCCATAGAATGATATAGCTCAATAGAGCCAGAGTCAACGAGAACAAGTTCATAATATTGTTGAGTTTTGAGTGGGTCGTCTGGAATCCATTGACAACCAGAAGGTAAGGATTTTATTAACAAATGAGGAGAGGGTTTTGTAATCAGGAATTTCAGTAAAGGTGGTAAGGAGTAGATGTTCTGGATTCCTTTTGGTGAATAAGGAGATGAATCAGATGTTGACTGAGGCGTGATGTGTTTTGAATTTTGGCAGAAGGCGTTTGAAGAGTCATGGCATAAGGAAGAGGAGGAAAATTACCTAAGACTTGGAATTTATTAGGACTTTGAATAGGCGAGATGAAAGTGATGAGATTTTATTTCATAGTCTTTGGAATTGACGGTCTTTTGAATCGGAGATTTGCCTTTGTCGTACTTATTTTGAATTTGTGGTTAAGGATTCACGAGTTAGGAAATCGGGTAAGGAATTATTTGAACCTTAAGATACTCTATATCAAAATCAAAAATAGAAAGAATGGCTTGCCATCTAGCAAAAATTGCTTAGATACAATATTTTGAATATCTTTTTCAAGAATAAATTTAGCAGATTGACAATCAATTCGGAGAAGAAGGAATTTTTTATTTCAGAAGATCATCTTGAAATTTAGAAATACATTGAACAATGGAAAGAATTTCCTTTTGATGGTGAGTTAGATTTTTGAGGACTGAGCCATACACCAGAATGAAATCTAACCAGTTGCTCATGAAATGTTTGTTGAAATCTTTGTTTCAGTATGCCACCATATCCTATATCCGATGCATCTGTTTCAACTATCATGAATGCATGAGGATGAGAATGCATAGACATGGTAATGAATGGACTTTCTCTTTAATTTGTTTGACTATTTGAGTATGCTTATCAGACCATGCTGGTGGATTTTTTTGGAGTCTTTGAAATAGTGGGGCACAAATTATTCGTATTTTTGGGATGAAATCAGATACGTAATTTAAAACATCCTAAAAATCTTTGTAACTGGTTTTATCTTTAATTTCATCGGGAAATTTGTTTGCAAATTCTATTGATCTATTGATTGTGTTATGGTTCCCCTATGAATATTGTGAATTTAGAATTGTGAATTGTAATATTTATGAATACAACCATTTCTGATATGTGAATCCCTTAATAGTTGAAAATGAAGTTAGAGTCGGAGGGTTCAGTGGTTGAATGGTGATTTCGTTTAATGAGAAAGGTAACTCTTCTTCCGATATGGTTGTAATTTCTTTTCCTTTATCGAGTTGAGTCTGAATAAGGCACATTTGGGTTTCGTATGCTAAATTTTTTGTTTCTATTTGGCTTAAATTTTCTTTAATATTCTTAATTTCTTCTTTTAATAATTTTATTTCTGTTCGAAGTTCATGAATGCTATTTGGTTGGGGCTTCAAGGTTGTATTTACGGGATAGGTCTCAAAAAGTTTGAGATACTAAAAGGTTGAATTTGTTTATCTGTATTGTCTTCTTCATTATTATTAGGGTTTTCAATTTTTCTAAATGTTCCTTTTATTTTTTCGGGTCTGGAATCTATTGTATCATATCGAATATCAATTCTTTTGAATCTTTTTTTAAATTTTTTGCCTTAGGTAATTTTAGAGTGCTTCTTGTATTAATCATATTAATTTGTTTACATGTAAGGTATGGTCACTAGAACTTGAAGAATAGTAAAATCCATCATTTTCAGATATTTTATTAATTTCAGAATAGAGTTGTAATTTTTCTTTAAATTTTTCTTTATGTTTGAATCTATATCTGATAGATTGTCTATGATTTCATTAATTCTATTTTTTGCCTTTTAATTTACATTTACTTGCGATGTGACCAGGCTTGCAACATTTATAACAAGTAATTCTTTTAGATTGATAATAATCTTCGTTGAATGTTTTCGAGAATATTTGTATTTCTTTGGCTTATGCTTTTTATAAGAAATCATTTTTTGTTTGTGTTTCTTTTCTATTGAGGGAGCTTTTTATTCCTGTGATGCCAAATGCTTCACAGAAAGGGCCCATTTCTTTTCGTTTATTACCGTATTTGGCTTGAAATTTTAATTTTTGACAGGCTAGTAGTGCTTCCTTTTTAACGAATGCAAATAATTGACCGTATGTAATAGTACTAAAATCAATATTATCATCTTCAATTCCCATGGCCTTTTTAATACTGGTGATAACTCGCTGTGAAAATAAATTGGGTAGACCTGTAATCAATTTTTCTTTCTAAAAAAGATTTGGTTGAATCGGATCGTTTTAACACATGAGTTAGAAACATATCTTTGTACCATCGAAAATCAGAAAGGGTTGGACATCGAAGGTTAGTAAGGAATATTTTTGAAGATCCTAATTCTTCTCAGGGTTCCTACAAAATGTGTTGCTATTGTGACGATGAGAAAACTAGTAGAATCATTTCTCCTAGTAATTGTTCCTGAGCATCTTCTACTTCTATTTCGTGATTTAAAATAGTTTGTTTGTCTTCTAGGGTCAATGAGTTATCCCACCAATATTTTATTGACCAGTGAATCCGGTGACAATGTAAACAGTGACATTTTGTTCTTGTAGTCGGTTTGTTTTTGTAGGCAGTTACTGCCATACCAATTCCTGTAAAGTATTTAATATTTCATATTCACTTTTGCCATCAATATTCCATTCATAAAAACTGCAGTACCATCGTAACTTGACTTGAATATTGCTCGTTCTTCATATTGAATATCTGGAAGGGTTGGCCTAGGATAATAATTCCTAGTTCTTCATTTACGCCAATAATTTTTGTATGAATTGTTATGCTGCTTGTATTTTCATGAATTCTATTAATTTCTAAATCTTGATCTGTTCCTTGAATATCATCTTCTATTTGATTAATTTGTTGTACTAAGGAATTGTCTAAGGCTGAAGAGTCTTCAGCAGATTCAGATTCTGATGCATTTTGTTCATCAATCGTATTTATCTTTGATGTGCTTGAATATCTTTATTAATTTTTTCTAGAGTTTGAGTTATTTGTCCTAGTAAGTTTAGTGGTTGAATTTTTTCTTCAAATTCAATTGGTATATTAGTTAGTTGAAAATGTGGTGCTGAATAACTTTGTGGAAATTTAGGACTGGACTTTTTGTGTACCCCTTTAATTTCAGTTGATAAAGAATCTATTTGTTGTGCTATCGTGTGCAGCATTTGATTTGAATAATTATTTTGATGATATATTTTCTTAATATCTTCAATGTTAACCGGTTCATTATTATCTTTTCCCTTTTTAAAGGGTGAGGCAGTAATGTCTTCTTCTTTAGTAGTAATTTTAATAGATTGCAATGGGGGATAGATAGAAGTTACTGTTTGACCGTCTGATAATTGCCATTTTTTATATAAAATAGTTTGAACATTGTTTGAGATTGTTGTAACGGGTTTTGAATGCCCTGTTTATTAAATAATATTCTAACCATATTTCGAAGTTAAAATTAATTTTATGTTTTTCTATATCAATGATCCCATTCTTTTATTAATATTTCCTGATAAGTTTTATCAAATCTGAGAACCAATTAAATATTCGGATTCTTCTCTGAAGTCTTTCATTAATTCAAACTATTATTAATGAATGGTTTATCACTAGTAATGACATTAATCTCACTACTAAAGTCTCCTTTCATCTGTGATGATGTCGGGAGAATAATTTTCCTGATCCATTTCTGGAAGAGGAGATTTATGAAATACTTTAATGGGCTGTTGTAATGAATAATCTGAGCATGACCTCCTACTAGATTCAGGATACCGAAAGAGATTGAAGGTTTTTCTTTCAGCGAATTAAATCGTATTAATGCCGTTCCATCATTTTCTTCAATAATATCAGAAATTTCTGTTCTTTCTATGTCTCTAGGAGTTTGAGGATTTTCAATCCTAAATTCCTCTGGAATTGTGATTTCATTCCACTTTAATCTTCTTGGACAAAGGTTTTTGAATGTTCAGTTTCAATTTGAAGTAAGACAGTTTCTTCTTGTGTAGAGGTATTCATCATTTTGAATTTAGGGTTCATATTAGAGTTCATTAATTTGAAATACATTTTATACATAACTGCTACTTGTTTAGTAAATTTTTCAATTCGTCACCTTGTAAATGAATGTCTAAGATTAATGAATTTAAGAATAATGGATCTGTAATGATACAGCGTAGTTAGGCATATGATTGAAATAGACTGGACCATACATATATTTGTTTGAATCATAGACAAATAGACGACTTGTATCTTTTTAGTCTTTTGTCTCTTAAGGTTGTATACACAGTAATATCTCACCTGTATGAACTAAGGGTTTAATGGCTACCTGTATTAGGCCAAAATGTATGTAACGAAATCCTTTCTTTAGAAATTCTTATAATACCAAGGGGATAATAATGGAATGGTTTGAAATTTATTCTGAGTATTGAATGTTTCTTCATGAATTTTAATTGCGTATGATGTTTTGAAGTCAAATGTTCCTATACTATAGATGTTTTCTAATTTTTCATTTGGAATTTTCCATTCTAAATAGTCCTCATGAATTATGTCTTCCCTACTTCTTGCTATTTTCTTATTTGAGCCTGAGGATGAATTAGAACCTAGAGGCATTCTTCTTACAATGTTAGCCATAATTAATGCATGATCAAATGTATGATGTAACTCTAGTCTTAACGGGAACACGGGAACACTATATATATATATATATATATATATATAGGTAGCCATTTTCTTGCATTGTTGTTATCATTAGTGCGTATCAATTGCATGTTAAAACTCTGCATTAGCGTTTGACCAAATTAAACTTATTTCTGTACTTAATTTGAAAGTTTGACCAAAAGTCAATTTTTTAGCCCCGACTTGCCTAAAGTATGCCTTATAAAGCCAAATAAGGCCCAAACAGGGAGAAAACTTGATTTTAAATAGCCGGGAACGGTATTACAAAGCTTCTATATTCAATTACTATTAATAAACTTGTTTCTAGCCTTAATCTGAAAGCTTGACGAAAAGTCAAACTTTCGGTCCCGATTGGCCTAAACTAGGCTTTATAAGAACGTATAGGCCCAAAAAGGAGAGAGAACATGTTTTCAAGAGTCGAGAGTAGTATTACATAGTAATTTTATATAAAATTCAAACCTTCAACCTTGATTGGCCTGAATGAGGCATTATAAGAGCCAAATAGGATCCAAACAGGAGGAGAATGTGGTTTTCAAGAGCTGTGAGTGGTATTGCATAGTTTTTATATCTAATTACTACTAATTAACCTTGTTTCTAGCGTTAATTAAAAGTTTGACCAAAAGTCAAACTTTCAGCCCCGATTAGCCATAGGGTCCAAATAAAGAGAAATGCAGTTTTTAATAGCCGCGAGTATATTACATAGTTTTTATGTATAATTATCACTATTAAACTTGTTTCTAGTTTTAATTAGAAAGTTTTACCAAAAGTTAAACTTTCAGCCTCGACTGCTTGAACCAGGTCTTATAAGAGCCGAGAAGGCCCAAACGGGGAGAAAATATGATTTTTAAGAGCTGAGAGTAGTATCACATCGTGTATATGCATAACTACTACTAATTAAACTTGTTTCTATTTTTGATTTAGAGGTTTGACTAAACGTCAAACTTTCAACCCGAATTGGCCTGAACTAGGCCTTATAAGAACCCAATAGGGTTGAAATGGGGAGAAAATGTAGTTTTTAAGAGCTGGGGGTAGTATTACATAGTTTTTATATATAATTACTACTAATTAAACTTGATTCTAATCTTAATTGGGAAGTTTGATGAAAAGTCAAACCTTTAGCCCTTATTGGCCTTAACTAGGCCTTATAAGAGCCAAATAGGGCCCAAATGAAAGGAAAATATTGTTGTCAAGAGCTGAGAGTGTTATTACATAGTTTCTATATATAATTACAGCTAATTAACCTTGTTTCTAGTGCTAATTGAGAAGTTTGATCAAAAGTCATGTTTTTAGCCCCGAATTGGCCAGGACTAAGTTGTATATGAGCCGAATAGGTCCCAAACGGGGGGGAAAATGAAGTTTTCAATAACTCAAAGTACTATTACATTGTTTTTATGTATAATTACTACTAATTAAACTTGGTTCTTTTCTTAATTGAGATGTTTCACTAAAACTCAAACTTTCAGCCCTGATTGGCTAGAACTAGGCCTTATAAGAGCAGAGAATAGGGTCCAAATGGGGAGAAAATATGGTTTTTAAGAGCTGGGAGTAGTATCACATAGTTTGTATGTATAACCACTACTAATTCAATTTGTCTCTATTCTTAAGTTGAAAGTTTGACCAAAAGTTAAACTTTTCAGCCCCGATTGGCCTGAATTATACCTTATATGAGCCGAATTGGACCAAAACTGGAGGAAAATATGGTTCCGAGAGCTACGAGTGGTGTTACATAGTTTCTATGTACAATTACTGCTAATTATCGCTATTTCTTGTGTTAATTGGGTATTTTTACCAAAAGTCAAACTTTAACCCTGATTGGACTGAACTAGGCCTTATAAGATACGAAAAGGGCTCAAACAGGGACAAAATACGATTATCCAGAGCCGGGAGTAGTATTACATAATTTTTATATATAATTACTTCTAATTAAACTTTCTTCTAGTCTTAATTTGGAAGTTTGATTAAAAGTCAAACTTTCACACTGATTGGCCTGAACTAGGAGCCAGATATAGTTTAAACAGGGAGAAAACTTGATTTTAAAGAGCCGAGAGTAGTATTACATAGTTTCTATATGCAGTTACTACTATTAATCTTATTTCTAGTCTTAATCTGAAAATTTGACTTTTGTCAAACTTTCAGCTCTGGTTGGCCTGAACTATGCCTTATAAGAGCCGAATGGGACCAAACGGTAGGAAAACATAGTTTTCAAGTACCGTGAATGGTATTACGTAGTTTCTATGTACAAGTACTACAAATTAACCTTATTTCTAATATTAATTAGAAAATTTAACTAAAAGTCAAATTTTAAACCCTGATTAGCCTGAACAGGGCCTTATTAAAGCTAAATAGGATCCAAACGGGGAGAAAATGCAGCTTTCACGAGACAGGAGTACTTTTACATTGTAACTTTGTATAATTACTACTAATTAAACTTGTTTCAGGTCTTAATTTAGATGTTTGACTGAAAGTCAAATCTTGAGCCCTTATGGGCCTGAATTAGGCCTTGTAAGAGCCGAATAGGGCTCAAATGGTAGGAAATATTATTTCAAAAGCTGAAAGTGGTATTACATGTTGGAACTTGTTTTGATGAAGACTTATGTGACGCATGTCATTTGGAGCTCTAACACATGACGAATCAAGAGTTCTACATGATCAAGATGTGCCAAGGAGAGTTGATATGTTGTGGTTTGTAATTATGAAGTAGCATGTAAAAAGCCTTGATATACACACACATATCAGAGTCAATTAGTCGACTTATACCTCTTGCAAGTCGACTAACCCTTGGAGTAGTCGACTAACCAGAACCCCAAGTCGACTAAGTCCTGTGTCAAAACAGACCCAACTCTCTGTTTCTGAATTAGTCGACTTGACAGTAAACTGTAGTCGACTAATACATTTTGTAGTCGACTAATCAAAGTCCCCTAGTCGACTAATCCCTGGTTCAGTCGACTAACAGTTAGTTGCAGTCGACTTGAATCAGTTAAACAGAAAACTGTCAATCCAACGTCTATTGACCTAGTCGACTTATAGCTTTACCAAGTCGACTAATAGAAGGAAAATTGCCTAGTCTAGTCGACTAACTCTATAGGCAAGTCGACTATAGGCAGTTTCTAACTGTTGGACAGTTTTCGTTATTTGGTCTTTTGTGCAACGAATTTCAACGTTCCTATCATTTGAATTGCTCCTATAACTACCCTAACTAACCCTAGTCTTCAGCTATATAAGGGGTAGTTAGTCCAAAGGCCATATAACAAGAAAAATCTTCAGTTTTCCAAAGCCAACATTCTGCCAAACTGAAAACTGATTTTCCAAACTTCAGTTCTTCACCAAAAGTCATTTCCATTGTGAAGTCCTCTGAAGTTCTTGTCTCCTATACTAGACCTTGTCCACATACACATTCAGTACCAAGGCTTATAGGAAAGTTGTAATACTCACAGCAATCATTGTACACGGGTGGCTTCTTGGTGTAGAGGCAGTTGTACAAGGTGATCATTGTACACGGGTGGCTTCTTGGTGTAGAGGCAGTTGTACAAGGTGAAAGGTGTTCTCTTGGTGGAAGAGAAGGTGTACACACTTGGCAAAGGGGATTTGTCAAGTGGTGTGCATGGTTGTGATTTTGGGTGTACAAAATCAAAGTTAAAGGAGAATCTCAAGTGGGTGGCTTGGGGACTGGATGTAGGTCACGAAGACCAAACCAGGATAAATCTCTCTTGTTTGTATTTGTCTATTTTCTGAGATTTGTTTTCCTTTTTGCAAGTTATATTTATTTGCTTAACATTAATCCTTCTTGTTTTAGTTTTGTGTTGACTTGGGTATTTTAGATCTATTGTTGCCAACAGAGATAGTTCCGCATTTGACATTATCTCGGGACCAACATTTGGTATCAGAGCGGGTACAAGTCAACAACAAGGATGGCAACGGAGTTCTCATCATCCCAATTCAAAGAAGGACATTCTACACAACGTCCACCGCTATTTGACGGATCCAACTACAACTACTGGAAGTGTAGAATGAAGATCTACTTGCAATCGCTCAACTACGACCTTTGGAACATCGTAGAAGCATCGTACACCAAGTCTACAACCCACTACAACGCTTGGAGTGAAGATCAAAAGAAGAACGCGAACCTTGACGCCAAAGCGATGAATGCCTTGTTCTGTGCCCTAACCAAAGAAGAGTTCAACCGTGTTTCAACAGCAACTTCTGCACATCAAATATGGCATACTCTTCAGGTAACACACGAAGGCACAAATAAAGTTAAGGAATCTAAAATATCTGTTCTTGTCCACAGGTTTGAGTTATTCAAAATGGAGGAGAATGAAACCATATCCGAGATGGTTACAAGATTCACCGACATTACCAATACATTAGCATCCCTTGGAAAGGACTACACCCAAGTCGAAAGAGTTCGTAAGATCCTTCGTGCACTTACACCAGAATGGGAGAAGAAGACAACCGCCATTGAAGAGGCGAATGATCTCTCAACTATGACATTAGAAAACCTAATCGGTAATCTAATGGCATATGAAGTGCAGTTAGAAGAAAGAAAGAAGGACGAACGACGACAACACTCAAAGAAGAAAGAACTCGCCTTCCATGCATCCTCCGACACGGACGATTCCGATGACGATGAAGAGGAGATGGCAATGCTTTCAAAGAAATTCAGGCGATTCTTAAAGCAAGGTAAATTCAAATGCTTTAATTGTAATAAACCAGGTCATATGAAGATGGATTGCCCTTTGCTCAAGAAGAAAGAAAAATACAAGAGCAAAAAGTTCAGAAAGAAGAAAAACTACGAAGCCTCATCAGAATACAGTGATTCCTCATCTTCTGATGAAGAAGCATCTACTGAACATGTTAACTTATGTTACATGGCCATAGAAGATGAAGAGGTATCGTTTACTGAACTTTCTGATGCATTTCATGAATTGTTTATTTATCTGAAAAATGAAAAATTGAAAAATAAAGTTTTATCTAAAGAAAATGAAAAACTTTTACAGGAAAATTCATGTTATGCTTTACAAGTATCTTCTATAAATTCTCAACAAGATGAATCTGAAAAAGTCATATCATCTTTGAAAAATGAAAATGAGAAGTTTATAAAAGAGAACATTTTTCTGAAAAAGGAAACTGAATCTTTGAATAAAAGGATTTCTATTTTAGATAAAGATATTTCAGTTTTTAAAAAGAAATATGAAGATCTTTTGCAAAATGTGACTAAGTTCAATAAAGGAAAAGAAAAGTTGAATGATTTATTATCTTTTCAGAAATTGTCACATAATAATCATTATGGTATTGGATTTAATGAAAAGTCTTCATATGTTAGTAATCCATATAGTTCTTTTGTAAAAAGAAAGTCTAAGAAAAATAAGTTTATATGGATTCCTAAAAATTTAAGTTTTCATGATAAAAATACATATATTGCTTCATACATTCATGATATATGTAATTCTTGCAACTATGTGTATACTAACAGGTGGAAACCAAATTCTAAATGGATTTGGAGTCCTAAAGGTTAATATGATCTTTTATGTTTGGTACCATCTAACGTCTATCTTGCAGGTACAATATAAAAGTTGATATGTATATATATTTACTAATATATTTATTGCAGGGGGAGAACAAAGTATTTCATATTTGTTATAACCCAATTTCTGCAGGGGGAGGAAAATATAACATATTTTCTGCAGGGGGAGCACTTGTGCACATAAAGCGTCATCATCAAAAAGGGGGAGAATGTTGGAACTTGTTTTGATGAAGACTTATGTGACGCATGTCATTTGGAGCTCTAACACATGACGAATCAAGAGTTCTACAGGATCAAGATGTGCCAAGGAGAGTTGATATGTTGTGGTTTGTAATTATGAAGTAGCATGTAAAAAGCCTTGATATACACACACATATCAGAGTCAATTAGTCGACTTATACCTCTTGCAAGTCGACTAACCCTTGGAGTAGTCGACTAACCAGAACCCCAAGTCGACTAAGTCCTGTGTCAAAACAGATCCAACTCTCTGTTTCTGAATTAGTCGACTTGACAGTAAACTGTAGTCGACTAATACATTTTGTAGTCGACTAATCAAAGTCCCCTAGTCGACTAATCCCTGGTTCAGTCGACTAACAGTTAGTTGCAGTCGACTTGAATCAGTTAAATAGAAAATTGTCAATCCAACGTCTATTGACCTAGTCGACTTATAGCTTTACCAAGTCGACTAATAGAAGGAAAATTGACTAGTCTAGTCGACTAACTCTATAGGCAAGTCGACTATAGGCAGTTTCTGACTGTTGGACAGTTTTCGTTATCTGGTCTTTTGTGCAACGAATTTCAACGTTCCTATCATTTGAATTGCTCCTATAACTACCCTAACTAACCCTAGTCTTCAGCTATATAAGGGGTAGTTAGTCCAAAGGCCATATAACAAGAAAAATCTTCAGTTTTCCAAAGCCAAAATTCTGCCAAACTGAAAACTGATTTTTCAAACTTCAGTTCTTCACCAAAAGTCATTTCCATTGTGAAGTCCTCTGAAGTTCTTGTCTCCTATACTAGACCTTGTCCACATACACATTCAGTACCAAGGCTTATAGGAAAGTTGTAATACTCAAAGCAATCATTGTACACGGGTGGCTTCTTGGTGTAGAGGCAGTTGTACAAGGTGATCATTGTACACGGGTGGCTTCTTGGTGTAGAGGCAGTTGTACAAGGTGAAAGGTGTTCTCTTGGTGGAAGAGAAGGTGTACACATTTGGCAAAGGGGATTTGTCAAGTGGTGTGCATGGTTGTGATTTTGGGTGTACAAAATCAAAGTTAAAGGAAAATCTCAAGCGGGTGGCTTGGGAACTGGATGTAGGTCACGAGGACCGAACCAGGATAAATCTCTCTTGTTTGCGTTTGTCTATTTTCTGAGATTTTTTTCCTTTTCGCAAGTTATATTTATTTGCTTAACATTAATCCTTCTTGTTTTAGTTTTGTGTTGACTTGGGTATTTTAGATCTATTGTTATCAACAGAGATAGTTCCGCATTTGACATTATCTCGGGACCAACATTACATTGTTTCTATGTATAATTACTACTAATTAACCTAAGTTCTAATTTTAATTAGAAAGTTTGACTAAAAGTCAAACTTTCAACTCCGATTGATCTGAACTGGCCTTATAAGAGCAAAATAGGGCCCAGACAGGGAGAAAACATGGTTTTCAAGAGCTGAGAGTAGTATCATATAGTTTTTATATATAATTTTGATTAATTAAACTTGTTTATATTCTTAATTTGAAATTTTTTTCAAAAAAAATTAAACTTTTGCCTCGATTGACCTAAATTAGGCCATATAAATAAGAGCTAAAAAGGGGCCAAACCAGAGGAAAACATGGTTTTCTAGAGCTGAGAGTTGTATTACATAGTTTCTATGTAAATTACTACTATTTTATCTAGTTTCTAGTTTTAATTGAGAAGTTTGACTAAAAGTCAAACGTTCAGCCCCGATTGGTCTAAACGAGGCCTTATAAGAACCGAAAAAGGCCCAATCCGGGAGAATATGCTATTTTCAGGAGCTAGGAATATTATTATATAGTTTTTATGTATAATTACTACTAATTAAACTTGTTTCTAGTCTTAATTGAAAAGTTTGACCAAAGTCAGACTTTCAGTCTCAATTTCCCTGAACTAGGCCTTATATAAGTCGAATATGACCTAACAGAGAGAAAACAAGGTTTTTAAAGAGCCAGGAGTATTATTACATAGTTTCTATATACAATTGTGGCTAATTAATCTTGTTTCTAGTGTTAATTAGAAAGTTTGACCAAAAGTCAAACTTTCAGCCCGATTGGCATGAATTAGACCTTATAAGAGCCGAAAAGCGCCCAATCTGAGTGAAACTACGGTTTTCAAGAGCTGGGAGTAGTTACATAGTTTTTATATATAATTACTACTAATTAAACTATTTTCTGGCCTTAGATCAAAAGTCACTCTTTCAGCCCAGATTGGCCTGAGCTAGGCCTTAAAAAGCCGAATATGACCTAAACAGGGAAAAAATATAGTTTAGGAGTTAGGAGTAGTATTACATAGTTTTTATATACAATTACTACTAATTAAACTTGTTTCTACTATTAATCAGGAAGTTCGTCTAAAAGTCAAACTTTCAGGCTCGATTGGCCTGAACTAAGCATTATAAGGGCAGAATAGGACTTAAACAAGGAGAAAACATGCTTTCAAGAGCCGAGAGTAGTATTACATAGTTTTAATATATAATTACTACTAATTAAACTTGTTTCTATTTTTTATTGGGAAGTTTGATAAAAACTCAAATCTTCAGCCCCGATTGGCTTGAACAAGGCATTATGAAAGCCGAATAAGGCTCAAACAGGGAGAAAACATCTTTTCACGAGCCGAGAGTAGTGTAGGCTGTCCAAAAGTTACTGGAGGACAAGCCATTGAGAAGCAAAGTTTCAAGCTCTAGACGCGAGGGACTATCACCTGCGTCTCAGCATCAAAGCGCGTTGGCTCGATACCCGCGTCTCAACGTCAAGGCGCGTTGGCACTATCGCCCGCGTCTCAGCATCAAGGCGCGTTGGCCCGCGTCTCAGCATCAAGGCGCGTTGGCCCGCGTCTCAGCATCAAAGCGCGTTGGCTCGATACCCGCGTCTCAGCATCAAGGCGCGTTGGCCCGCGTAGCATCAAGGCGCGTCGGCCCGCGTCTCAGTATCAAGGTGCGTCGGCCTGACACCCGCGCCTCAGTTGTAACCACCCGGATTACGGGGCCATTCACCGCACAAGTAGCGGGAAGTGGCCCCTCATCGTGGAACACTTTTAGGGGGCACGATCACCCCCTAAACCTCTATAAATAGCCCCGTCGCTATGAAGAGAAGGGAGGACTTTTTTGGGCGATCAGCATCAAGGTCAAACTTTTGGCAATCGGCAACAAGAGGGCGACACAGAGAGAAAAGAAGCAGATCAACTCTTCAGCAAGTTCGCTGCGTACGAGCTAGCTTTCGCCTACCTTCTCTTCGAGAGTTTTGGTAGACAGAGCTGAGTTACTCTTTCTACCGGCCGAAGAGGAGATCCCAGAAGGACGGTCATCTGGTCAACGGAGAACAAGATTCACTCTCCACCGCCACACGAAGAACCCAGCATTAAACAAAGGGGGAATTCAAGATTCAATATTCTCCCTCCCTTGTAACCGGAAGGAACAGTTTTTGTTGTAATCCTTTTCATTTGATTCAAGGAAAACTTTTACCGCAAATTCTCGTCTCTCTCCTTTCCCGGGTCATACAAGTGATGGCGACTCCGCTGGGGAATACTTTCGTCACTGACGAACAGATCGTGGCGCAGGATGACTTCCTCCGTAAGGGGAAGATGGTCGAATCACTCGTCGTCGAGTTCGACCAGGCGAAATATGAAGAGTTTCTCTCTTCTGGCTCCAAGAGCCCAAAGACCCGCGTCTGTCGCAGGGTCTCGGCGGGGAATGGCCCCGAAGCCCGACCTGAAGCTCTCTTGGGCGCCGCTGCTGCCGCCCACTGTGCCCAGCAAAGTTCACGCGTCAACGCCTCTCAGAAGGCCCGCGTGATCCCAAGCACAGTTGCTGTTGCGACCAACTCCGGCGCACAGAAAACCCGCGTCAACGTCTCTCAGGAGACCCGCGTGGTTAAACTCCCTGATGTTCAACATCAGGATGTTGTTGGTTTCTCTCCACCTCCTCGACGCAACCGGAATGCTGAGCGTCGACAGAGGAGACGTGCGCGTCAACTGCAAGTTGGAACCGTTGGTTGTCCAACTGAGGCTAGACGCGACGTACAATCTCGCGCCTTACCCGCGCCACGTCCAGTACGTGAAATCCGCGTTTGGCGCCCCAAACGCGCGACTCCTCAAGTTGAGTCCTCTGAAGACCAACTTACCAAGCGTCGAGACGAAGCTTCTACGTCTCGTCCAACGCAAGAAGCACGCGCCCACAGGCGTGGGGCCCAGCAGTCCATCCTCTCTCAAGTGTCTCTGCCCAGACGCACCAGGCAGCAACGCGAGATTCGCGTTTCATCTCAGCAGAGACGCCAGACGCGCGTTACACAGCCGCGTCGCGAGAACTGCGTCCCCGATGCCCGCGTCCAGGCTGTACAGCACATGGATGCCTCCCGTCTTCGACGTTGCGAGGCTAATCCTTTCAATCCCCCTACCATGGATTTGAGGGATTACTTGACAAAGAAAAGAAGTGCCAATCAGGTCACTTCGGCATGCTGCTGCCAACGGCTTATCTCCATACTCTCTGGATGCCATTGCGAATCAGGCATGAACCAGCAGTCTTTGATCAGACAGCTGACCCTGATTCCCCCGTCAGCTAAAAGAAGACGCTCCCACAGAAGGAGAACCTTCTCTGACGTTGAGTACCCGGAGCTCACTGCGAATATGACAAGCAGGAGCAAGGGAAAACAACCAGCAGTCAGCTCAGATGAGTCTGACTCCGAACCGGAAGGGGTGTACCGACACACTCGCACCCGGACGGGGGCCATTCCCCCAGTTAACTATAATGCCTTAGCCCACGGCGTTGAAGTGAACGATTCCCACTCCGCCGTAGCTGAATCACGGGCTTCAAACTCTTCCGTCGAGAGGGAGGCTGCCGCCTACATGGTAGGCACTCCTGAGGAGACGGCTAGACGTTTCGAACAGCAAGCCCAGGTCCAAAAGGCACAAATGGACATAATTATGTCTCAGCAGAAATCTATTGACTCCCTCAAGCAGATGCTTGAGCAGTTGCTCGAAGAAAGGGAGAAATCTCCTCCTAGAAGGCCAAAGGGCAAAGGGAGAAAGGGAGGAAACTCATCTTCCGAACCTTCTGAAGAGAGACAGCAATCTACTTCGGATTCGTCCAAACCCTCGTCGCAAATAAAAAGCGACCAAGACCAGGAGAAGACTCATGCTAAGAGGATGAGTCAATTGGAACGACGCCTCGAGGCCCTTGCCAATCGCAAAGACCTCCAAGAAGTAGGAGTGGTTCGGCCCTATCCGGCTGAGTGGGACTTAGTTCCATACCCTCCTAAGTTCAAGGCTCCAACCCTCCAAGCATTCGACGGGAAGGGGTCACCCAATCAGCACATCTACTACTTCAAATCCCAAACCGGGAATGTAGTAGACAATGATGCTATTCTGGCGCGTCTGTTCATCGGCACCCTGAAAGGGTTGGCCTTTGAATGGTTTATGAAGCTCCCAGAAGGTTCTATCAAGAACTGGGGCGATCTAGAGAAGCTGTTCTTAACACGCTTCTTCGAAGATGACTCCGAAGTCACGATGCCCACCCTTTTGGCTACCAAACAGCGGAAAGGGGAGTCCGTCAAATCTTTCGTGGAAATATTTCGGAACATGGCACTCCGGTGTCCAAGCGGTATGACCCAGGCCACCCTGGTGGAAACATGCCGCCACAATCTCCAAACCTCACTCCTTGCTCAAATAGGAGTTGCTGAAAGCCGCACCTGGAAGCAATTGGTCCAACAAGGTGAACAGGCTGAGGAGATTGTCGCCCGCGTCAGAGCGGAGGAAGGTAAGCCTAGACCGGAAAGGTCGACCAGGCGTGCGCCAGACACATCCCTCCAAACAAAGCGGAAAGATAATTTGGCAACGGATACCAAATCTCCCGCCAAACCTCAATCAGGCCGGGCGAGTGGCTCTTCAAGTCAGCCTCGCGCCAACAAACAATATTCCTTCAAGGAGGAACATGTCGATTCACTCTTTAAACTACTCAACAAGAGCAACCGACTGAAGCTCCCTGAAGCTAGGCGCCCCGAGGAAGTCGGCAAGACCGACAATCCCAACTACTGTCTATACCACAGAATGTTGGGACACCCTACCAAAAGCTGCTACGTCTTCAAGGATGTCCTTCAAGCTCTGATTGACGCGGAAGTGTTAAAGCTCCGACCAGAGCAGAAGAAGGTGACGGCCAATGTGACGTCAGCTCTCCAGTTCGGAAGACAACCCCCAACGCCTGCGGGGGTGGTCCCTATTCCAAGAGGAGAACTGAGAATAGTCAACACAGACCCTCACCAGCAGCAAGAGAAAGGCTTGGTACCCGTCCCTACACCTCAAGGGGAAATCATGTGGGTCCACCCTGACCTTGTTGATGCACGGCAATGGACTACTGTGACCAACAGGAAATCCAAAGGCAAGGCAAAAGCTTCATCTTGCAACGTGGTATGCGCCTCTTCCCGAGAAGCGGAGACTGATATCCCTTCACTGACCGACTCAGAGGAGGAAACGATAGTCTTGGCCGCAGAGCCCAACCAACCAACGACGGGGACTCGTTCAGGACAGCCCTACTTGAAACAATACGGCGAGACGGCAGTAGCCCCTCCACAACCAACTGCGGAGCCAGTCAGGCCCTCCACAAAGCCACCTGTGGAGAAGCAGAAGGAGACTCGATTTTCTCGAGCCCTTCAAAAGGGTATCGCGGAAGGATCTACGGCACCTTACCGCTTTGATGTCCTGGCTCAATTGGCCAACATTCCGGCACGCATTACCTTGTATGAACTTCTTAGACTATCAAAGTCTACCAGAGAAGCTCTGCAAGAAGCTCTGGCAAATGCTGAGGTCTTTATGACCCAGGTGCCGAAGGAGGAAGATGTAGAGGATTGTCTCCACACCTCCCCAAATGCTCCCTGCATTACCTTCACAGCAGATGATATGCAGGTTAAAGGGAAGCATGATCGACCCCTGTACTTCACAGGGTATATTGGATCGTCTGAGGTAAAACGCATCCAGGTAGATCCAGGGTCCGCATTGAGCATCATGCCTCGCCGAGTCATGCAACATCTCGGCATTCCTACCCATCGTTTGAGCCCTACCCAAACGACTATCTATGGGTTCAATGCCAACCAGACCCGTCCGATGGGGAAAATCAAGCTCAGGTGTCAGATTGGAAGCCTCAGGTCGGAAGTGACATGCTACATTATCGACGCCGACACTTCCTACAATCTATTACTGGGACGACCGTGGATTCACCGCAATTCCATCGTTCCATCCACTCTCCACCAGGTCATGAAATACATTGACGGGAGTGGAAAAATTCAAACGTTGATAGCCGAGAGGTATCCGTTTAAAGGGGTCGAAAATTATTTCACTGACTCCCTCCTATATCAGGATCCTGAGGAGTCAAATGAAACCCCGCAACCAGAGGAGCCAGACTCTGGTAATGAGGCTGATATTGAGCCCGAGAAAGAAGAGTGCCTGTGGGAGTTAGAACCACTTGTAACAGGCACTAATAAGCCCAATGTCGATAATACCACCGATGATGTAGGCGGTTGGTATATTAATGAAGATTTAGATTTTGCGTATTTTCCTGTGTGTGCTTCTGATTCAATACCGTCAGACACTAGCACTGATATAGATGACGATCCCTGGTCGGCAGTAGATGCTTTGACATCGTTGCATGTACCAGTGAAGTCGTCCTTCGAGACATACCGAGACAATGGTAATGCGCAAGAATCTATATTCATGGTTCCAGCCAGACGGAAAGGCCAAAAACCAATTCTCTTTGGGCGAATTTCATCTGAGCCAATGCCCCGCGAAGACTCGGAAAGTGAAGAGGAATCCCCTCAGCTCAGTCATTATGAACCAAAAGCGCTCAAAATGATGAAGTGCATGGGGTACGATCTAACCAACAGACCCGGGTTGAACTTCGGCAAAGGAAGGAGAACGCTACTTCGATCCTTTGTGCCAAAAGGGAAGGCCCCCGATTATTATCATCGGACACACCGGGGGTTAGGCTACGTATCAACTCCGGTCCCATCAGCCTCCGATTCTCAAGAATCGTCGAGCAACGATTACTCTTCAGACACATCATCTTGGGAGTCAGATGTCAGTGTCGGCAACATCTTCAAGGAACTTTCAGTGAACATGGTTTCGACAAGCCACCTGGAAGATGGAAATGAAGAAATGATCCAATCTGATACAGATCCATGGATCAAACATTTAAATGCTCTTTGGGATACCCGCTTTGAACAGCGTGAGCCACCCACGGAAGACAAGGTTGTTCAGATCAACCTAGGAGATGAGGCCAACCCCAAGCCCATCTTCATAAGTGACGGCCTGTCACCATCGGAGAAGAAGGATCTAATATCTCTTGTACAAGAGTATATAGACGTCTTCGCCTGGAATTATGAGGACATGCCAGGACTTGATCCTCAAGTGGCCATGCACCGCCTCAACATCAATCCGGACGTAAAGCCTGTCAAACAACAGCAGCGACGGTTTCGCCCAGAAATAATGGAGGCAATTCAATCAGAAGTCAGAAAACTTATTGATTCTGGCTTCATCAGGGAAGAACAGCATCCCGACTGGGTAGCCAACATCGTCCCCGTTTCCAAGAAGAACGGGAAGATCAGGATCTGCATCGACTTCCGTGATCTAAACGAGGCCTGCCCCAAGGACGAATTCCCGTTGCCAATCACAGATGTCATGATTGACAATACTTGTGGATTCGAACGAATGTCCTTCATGGACGGATTCTCAGGATACAATCAAATCAAAATGTATCCTGATGACGAAAAGCATACCTCCTTCAGAACACCTCTAGGAGTGTATTGCTACACCGTCATGCCCTTCGGACTGAAGAATGCAGGGGCAACATATCAAAGGGCCATGAATGCCATTTTCCATCAGCAAATACGCAAAACGGTGGAATGTTATGTTGATGACATCGCGGTAAAAAGCCGCACTAAAGGTGATCACGTAGCGGACCTGAAGGTAGTCTTCGACATCATGCGGGCTCATCAATTGAAGATGAATCCCACAAAGTCCTTCCTGGGGGTGGCCAGTGGCAAATTCTTAGGATTTGTTGTAACCTCCACCGGAATCCATTTGGACCCGGAAAAGATCCGCGCTATCCAGGAGATGCAACCCCCGAAAAGCCTCAAGGAGCTCAGGGAATTACAAGGACGATTGGCGTACATCCGCAGGTTCATCTCAAACCTTTCCGGAAGATGCCAACCCTTCGCTAAGCTGATGAAGAAGGGTGTCTCATTCATTTGGGAAGACGCTTGCCAACAAGCATTCGAGGAAATCAAGCAATACCTCACCCAACCACCAGTCCTTGCAGCTCCAGTATCCGGAAAGCCGTTTCTGGTGTACGTCCGAGCAATGGATCATTCTTTGGGAGCTCTACTAGCTCAGAATGACGATCAGGGACGTGAGCAAGCAATCTACTATCTAAGTAGAACAATGATCGGAGCCGAACATCGGTATAACCCGATCGAGAAGGAATGTTTGGCACTGGTGTTCGCTATCCAGAAAATGCGACACTATCTGGTAGGCCAAACTATAAATGTCATATCAAAAGTCAACCCTCTGAGGTTACTTATGACTAAACCTTCATCGCTAAATGGCCGACTGGCAAAATGGGCCATATTGCTATCACAATATGAGATGCATTTTCTGCCACAAAAGGCTATTAAAGGACAAGCGGTGGCAGACTTCTTAGCTGAACACCCAGATCCGAGGGCAGTCAAACTCTACGAGGATCTCCCAGATGAAGTTGCTGAAGTCTGCCTGACTCAGACATCGTTCGAAAGTCAAGTATGGCAACTTTTCTTCGACGGTGCATCAAGAACAAGCCCGAAGGGACACATAGTAGCAGGGGTAGGAGTGATACTCGTCTCCCCACAAAATTATGTGATTCCCCGAGCTGTCTCACTGACCGAGCCTTGTTCCAATAATGTGGCGGAATACAACGCTCTTTTGATTGGGATGCAATTCGCCGATGAGATTGGCGTTAAAAATCTCGAGGCATACGGCGACTCCAAGCTCATCGTCAGCCAAGTTCGCGGGGAGTACGAAGTCAGACATGAAGACTTGGTACCCTATTACAATGCAACTATCCGCATGGCCGAGGGATTTACAAGCTTCTACATCGACCATGTACCGCGCAGGCAAAATGCGCACGCAGATGCACTCGCATCCCTGGCTGCCTCCTTAGCTCTTCCAGCTGGAGCAATGGAGAAGATATTCGTCTACAGCCACGACCTGTATTACCCGAGAAATGCTCTCGAGGATTATCAGGAGTCAACGGGAGGTCGTCACCGCGAAGAAGCACTTGAAGCGTCAACCGGTCCAGAACCTAGAGACTGGCGGTTCCCCTACATTGATTTCGTCTTGTATGGCATCCTGCCTGAGGACGCCAAGGAAGCGGCTGCCATTCGAAGGAAAGCCCCTAAATTTTACTACAATGCGATTACGCGAACATTGTATCGTCGATCGCATGACGGGATCTTACTCCGGTGCCTCTCACCAAACGAAGCACAAGAGGTATTGAAAGAGGCCCACGACGGTATGTGTGGAGCCCATCAACCTGGCCCAAAACTGGCACATCGACTCCAAAGATTGGGTTACTATTGGCCTAAGATGATTGCCGATGCCGTCACTTATGCCAAGAAATGTCACGCCTGCCAAGTGCATGGCGACTTTATCCATCAAGCGCCAGGCTATCTCCACTCTACGGCCTCTACCTGGCCATTCGAAATGTGGGGCATGGACGTGGTTGGTCCTATCAGCCCGCCATCATCAAAAGGACATCGGTTCATTCTGGCGATAACCGATTACTTCTCCAAATGGGCTGAAGCCATCCCTTTGAAGGAGGTCAAGTCGTCGAACGTGATCAAGTTCGTGAAACATCACGTTATTTACCGTTTCGGCTTACCTCGGCGAATTGTCCATGACAATGGACCCCAGTTCATCAGCCAGGCTTTCCAGAGATTCTGCGCTAAGTTCAGAATCCAGAGTGTGTCCTCAACGGCATACTATCCTGCCGCTAATGGCCTCGCAGAAGCTTTCAACAAGACTATTGGCAAGCTTCTCAAAAAGTTCGTCTCGAAAAGTCAACGAGACTGGGACGACAAGTTGGGTGAATGCTTATGGGCTTACCGCACAACTGTGCGAACCCCAACTAAAGCCACGCCGTTTTCTTTGGTATACGGCTGTGAGGCCGTGCTCCCATTAGAAATTCAAATTCCATCTCTACGTGTCGCCTTGACAGCGGAGATGACAACAGAGGAGAAGCATCGACAGCGACTCCAAGAATTGGAGGCCTTAGACGACAAGCGTCTGCAAGCCCAACAGCAAATCGAGCTCTACCAGGCTCGAATCACCAGAGCTTTCAACAAGAAAGTTAAAGTACGAACTTTCAAGAAAGGCGATCTTGTCTTAGCCGTCAGAAGACCCATGGTGATGACGCACAAGACAAAAGGAAAATTCCAACCCAAATGGGAAGGACCATTTGTAGTAGAGTCAGTCTACTCAAATGGATCATATCGCCTCATAACTTCAAATGGCGATACACTCATGATGCCGATCAATGGCAGGTTCCTGAAGAAATACTATCCTTAGATGGTATTCTTCTGCTGATCAAGTTAAAAGTACACCTCTGATCAAAACAAGAAGAGCTTCTTCATTGATATCCAACGCCTCTGACGGCTAAGGATAGAGGAAAATGTTGGCTTCTAAGCCCAACATAAGTCTTCGACAACTCATCATGCTGAGGGGAATAGCATGGCTAGCCCAACTCAAACGGTAGTTGGTAAAGGCACCTCAAATCCGTTGATAGCTGAGGGTTTGCTAAAAATCCTAAAGTGGACTTGGCTCCACTCCTTCTTCCAAAATCCCCTACCAATTCTCATCCACAGAATGGTAGGTCTACAAAATACAACCATTACTAAGTTAACACTATACCTCTGGTAATGGAAACTTTTTAATATTCCTTGTCGAGTACAAATTTTGCTTGTCAACTCTACACAGAGTACCAAATTTTCAAATTTGCCAAGTTAACACTACACCTCTGGCACTTCAAACTTTCACTTGTCAATTCTCACCAATAGAATGACAGGTCCTCAAAGTTGCTCTCAGCATGAGGCAATCTTTGTCAAGTTAACATCACACCTCTGACAAATTGCTGTTAAAGTTCAACACCACACCTCTAAACAGTGACCAAGTTTCTGCCAGGTTTAATATTACACCTCTGACAGTCACTTTTCTTCAGACTTCCATATCGAAGCTGAAATGGATGATGCTAAGTTAACACAACACCTCTAGCATCCAAGTCATTGCTAAGTTCAACAATACACCTATGGCTTTGACCTTTTCCTCGACTTCCTTATCCAAGCCGAGATGACCAATGCTAAGTTCAACATTACACCTCTAGCATTCCCTCACTGTTAAGTTCAACATTACACCTATAACAGTGAACTTCTGAGTTAAGTTAATATCACACCTCTGACTCACGTCCTTGTCAAGTTAACATTACACTTCTGACAAGACCACTTTCAACCCGTTAAGTTAATATCACACCTCTAACGGTAACAAATTTTCCTAGATTCCCCACGAGTCTAGTCCCACTTGTTATTCTCTTCAACAGAATAACAAGTCCACCTAAAAACATTGTTAGGTTAATACTACACCATCAACAGTGTTTCCATCAAATCCCCAGTTGAGCTCAGTCAAGTTAATCCCAAACACTTGAGAAAAGTTCACCCTTCCTGGGGGTACCAATTCTACTTGTCACTTTCTCTTATAAAGTGGCAGGTTCATCAAAAAATTTCATCTCTGACAGTATTGTGAAAGTTCCTGAAATAGGATCTTTCCCCACAAAGTTTGACTTATTAAAGTTACCATCATAATTTTAACAAAGTCAAAGATTCTTTGCTTCTACGAGTCTAAGACAAAAAGTTCAAGACAATGAAAGAGGCAAAAAGAAAAGTGTCACTTTTGTTTATTTCCGAACATATGAAAGTGATACAAAACGCTCTCTTATACAATAAGATGGAGTGTTACAGTAAAAAACGCTCTCTTATACAATAAGATTGAGTGTTACAATTAAGGAGTACAAAGAAGTCCCTCTCTCTCTTAGAGGTTGCACTCACTCCTTATAAGCCGCGTCTGATTCCAAGTGCGCGATGTTTTGTGGCTACAATAGAAGCTGGTTACACCACGATGCATGATGTAAACATCGAAAGCGCCCTAGCTGACTAAGCTAAGAGCAATGGTGTTCTTGAGGTCCGGTGGCAGCAGAAAGTCCTGCAACCCTTCGTTCATGAACATCTCTTCCCCCAGCAGACCATCCAGCAGACATGACGAGTCCTTGATGTGACTTCTGGAGTGGGAGAGGAAGAGGATCTTGTCCGCCACCACAACCGCCGGAACCCTCATCGCCGTCATGCATAGCCTGACCATCTCTTGCCAGCAGGCATGAATGGCGAAGCAGATCTGAAGAGACCTTGGCGAGGGTTGGGTCCTCGTCAGAGACGTAATATACTCTCTTATAGGTGACGAGGACCATAATATACTCTCTTATAGGTGAACATCGAACAAGTTCGCCGGCCAAAGCATCCTTCCAGGGGCCCAGCAAACCAGCAAGTCTACCTGCAAAGAATGAAACAAAGGAATCAGAACAATCTGCAACTTAGTATGTTTCAACAGAGAAAAACTAAGTCGCAAATGCAGACTACAGACGTGGGAATGATCCACGCAGTCAGCCAAGCAGACGCGGGAATAATCCACGCAGTCAGCCAAGCAGACGCGGAATGACCCACGCGGTGAGCCAAACTGCTGCGTCAGCAGAGACAAACGCGAATCAAAACGCGGTCTCATTCTGCGCCCAAGTCGAAAGCACAGACGCCTAAAAGGCACAGACGCCGAAAGTTGCCATCTCCTTGTTGAGTGAACAAGAGTTGCAAGGCTCGGGTCTGAAACCTTTTTGGAATTCGTCTAAGGCAGTAGCCATAAAACGCGCCAAGTGACAAGGATTTCAGCACTCGCGTCCAGAGAGGAAGTTGGCGGCGCAAATTCCAGAAGGAATGCACCAACTCATACTTCATGGGAAAATTCCAGATAATGATGATGCCAAAGTACAGGCCGTGGTAGATTAAAATATCATGGCTAATCGGGACGGCGTACCAACAGAGGCCTCTACCAAGAGTCGGGCTCTCTGCGTCCAAACGCGGACATGAAAGGCGATCAAAGAGACGCTTCCGTTTGAAGAGACCAAACAGAAGCATGAAAGCTCTGGGTCATCTTCATCCACAGAGGCACCTTCATCCATGGAGGCAAACCCCTGATAGGGTCCTTGAAGAGAGAAGGCAGAGTCCCTTAGAGTACTCGTTCTCAAACAGAGCACAGTCTGAGCAGCCGCTGTTAGAGGAAGAGGGTTAGCTCTATTTATAGGCAGACCCTAATAACTGCTATTAATGGTGCATCAATCGGAACCGTCGCGCACGACTGTCAAAGCCCAATGGAGGACTGACGCGTGGAGCGTCGCTTTGGGAACCGTCGCAGACACCGGTTTCCAACCGCCAGCGCCGGTTTTGCATTAAAGAGCGTTAAAACGCCCAAGTCCAATGAAAAATTGACGCGTGGACAACTGCCTTGGAAAACAACGGATGACCCGGTTTCCCAAACGTCAGTGAAGACTTGACGTTCAATCGTCAGTGAAGACTTGACGGTCAAAGATCTCATAAAATCTTTAAGTCAGGCTGCATCAAACGCAGACAGCAAAGTCGCGTCCGGCTGCATTAAACGCAGATGGGAAAGCCGCGTCCAAGAATCCGCGTCACCGTTCTCAAATTAAAAGGCATTCACCCGCGCTTTAAAGGAGCGTCCACGTGACTCAAAGTCGCGTCCCTTCAGCGAACAATGTTGCGTCCCTCGCGTCTCCCCTGTCTGCGTCTTCTTCAGCAAGACAAATTCGCGTCTCACCCTGTGATTGACGCTGCGTCTCATCAAAAAGGACTTAGTGAAATACTAAGTTCTTATAGAATGATGACCGCGTCTCACCCTGTGATTGATGCCGCGTCTCATCAAAAGGACTTAGTTCTATCTAAGATCCTATGGACGGATGACCGCGTCTCGCTCTATAGATCAATGCCGCGTCTCATCAAGGAGACTTAGAGTCTACGCCGCGTCTCATTGAAAGAACTTAGTCTTGCCTAAGTTCAATATTCACAGCCAGTGATCAGGGAGTTGAATTCATCCACAGCTAAAAAAAAAAGATGGAACAAAAATTCCAAAAGAAATTTTTATTATATCGAAGATGGTAAAAGTGGATACAAACACTCTAATAGAGTGTCCTCTTCTTTACAAAAAAAAAAGGGGAGGGAAGAGGGAGAAAAGGCTAAAAGTCTTGATCCGGCAAAGAACGAATACGTTCCCTGAGACGATGCATCTCGTGCTGACGTGCCTTCTCAGCCTCCATCATGGCTTGGACCCGCAGCTCCTCTTCAGATAAAAAGGGTTTTGCAGCCAGCTGTGCTTGCAGAGATTCCAACCTGGAGGAATGAATGGTCTGGCTTTCTTCAGCTCGAGCCTTCGCAGCTAGTTGCTCCTCCAGCCTCTTCCGGATGGTGACAAGCGTCCTCTCATTATCCGCAATCATGGCTTCCGCTTTAGCAATGGCCGACCGAGCATTGGTAATAGCGAGCTCTGCGTTTTGCCGGATGAACTCGGATTCCATTGAATCGTCAGCCAGTTTCTGACCTTCAGCTTGGAGACGCTCGAGATTGCGGACCTCTTCAGCAACTTGTGCTTCCACCTCCTGTCGCTCTTGTTCTTGGGTGGCTAGGAGCCTAGTCAAGATGACCTGGGCTTCTTGAGAAGAGCTAGCATTGTCCAAAGACTTCAGCTCTTTCAGGTCACTTCCCAATCGCTCCACCAACAGCATACACGACTTAGCAAGCGAGGAGCCTCCAGTTAATTCGATGTTCCCGACCATGTTTCCAAGAAACGTCCGGGCAAAGTCAAAAGAGCTACGCCCAGACAGGATAAAATCGATGCACGATCGCATCGCGTCAAGGAACTGCTGTACCGTCTTGCGTGTCAGGAAATCCATGGTATCATCACCCAAGGTACTTCCCGACCCCCTTTCTATCATGGGGAAAGGGGTGCAAGCCGGCTCTTTTTGCGCGAGAGTCGTGCTGACCGTCGATACGTCAAGAGCGAGACTGGCCACTGGCGCTTCCGGAGGTGTTATCTCTGCAGGAACCTCCACAGCTAATGATGGAGTAGTAAGCGCAACCTCTTCAGAAGCTTCAGCCGAGACCTGAGCTGCGTGGCCTTCTGGAAAGGTACCGACCGTCGGACTCTCCATCTGAACCCCCTCAGTTCTCTCTGCAAGTTATCATGACATTAGCCACAAAGGAGAAAAGCGAAACATTTAAAATATCAGAACTTCCTTACCATCTGGGAGGTCCAGAGACGCCGAATCCTTGGGCAAATCCTGCGGAGTGGAAGTCTCCCTGGCTTCAATAGTAACCCCTTCACCCGGCAGAGTGGGTTCTTCCCCGGCCTTAGGGGTTGCCTCCTCTTCCGGCAAAGGAGAAGCCTCCCCGGCATCAGTAGTTGCCCCCGCTGGAGTTATCTCGGCAACCAAAGCCGTAGCCCCTTCTGGCTGGGTCAACTCTTGTACCATTTCCTCGATCTGCGAGGAGGGTGCAGCCTCGACATTCTCAGCCAATCCTGCAACATAAAAGGGAGAATGTTAAAGCCTCCTCTTCAAAATTAAAAAGGGAAATTAGGTCAAAAGGTGAAAAGAGTACCTCCCGCGGGAACAATCGCCGGCTGCGACACCGTTGATGACTCACCCCCGTACATTTCTTCCTCCGAGATATGGGAGAACTTTCTCGGATCAGGAAAAGCGGGTTCATCACCGTAGTCAACCACGTCTTCAAACTCGCTTTCCCCTGAGAGTGAGGAAGACGATAGCGCCTCGCGCGAGACTTCTGCAACCGGAGCCTTGCCACCAATTACCCCAGTGGTAGGACTGGGGTCAACTGCCCGAGGACTGGTAATGAAGACACTAGGCGACCCAGGTTGCTGTACCTCACCTCTCCCTTCATGAGCAAGTAAAGACCCGGGTCGAACATAAATCCCCGGAATGTCGACATCTCCTCCACTCATGATGTCGACCTCTAGCTGCTCATCCTCGTCAGTGATGGTGGCTCTGTCGACGAGCTCCCCTTCCTCCGCAGACCTACGGTCTCTGCTGCTCGACCTAGGGGGACGGACTAAAGGAATATCCTCTTCAGCTATGTCTTCTTCCCTCGGTACCTCAACGACAGCAGGGATGTCTTCAGAGCGGGAGACTTCGGTTGTCAAGTCTCTCCGAACCTTCTTGGGAGCAGGTTCAGCAGTTGAAGCAGAGCGTTGACGACGCTTGCTCACCACCCCACGAGTCTTTGTTGCTCGTGGCTCCGCCCTTGCTGCTTGCGGCTCCGCCCTTACTGCCCGCGGCTCCCTTCCCGATCTTCTCCCGACCTCCTTCTGGGCCTTCAGGAACTGTTCGGTGAGTTTCGAGGGCTTACCAGACTCTGACCTTGCCTCGAGACTTGCATTGATGCTCTCAATACATGAAGACCCCGGAGCAAAGTCCGGTGACTGGTTAACCTGAGAGTACCAGGTGCAGAAGCTGAAACTCATGCGGCACTTGGGCCCCTCGATAGGTAGACGGAAAGTTGCTCCCGTCCCTCCGGCCACACTGTAGTACCAAGCCCGAGCACCTTCGAACAAGTTCCCTTCGAAGGCGAGTCGAGCGTTGGGATTCCCGACGTAGAGTTGATCGTAGCCGAACTGTCGAGCGAAACGATTCGGCATGTACGGCTCGATGGTGCACGAAGTCCCTTGCCGGAAAAGCACATATCCGGGTCGGATATTGATCAACCACCAAAAGGCTCCCGTGGACAACTTCGTGAAGCCATCTGAGCCCGCGGAATCAGTACATAGATCCCCGGAAGATGCACCAGGGATCTCGGGGAAGCAGCGATTGATCTGGTAATTCGCGGGATCTGAAAGTCGCTTCCGGACGTAATATATATAAACGTCACTCCACCTCGAACCCTCCAACCGCTGTACAAAAGGGACGAAACTCTCCCTCCAACGCACCGCCGTCATCAAAGAAGGGCAGTGCATCACGTACCAAGCCAGAAGGTACGTATAAGGCAGCTCGATCCGAGGGTTAGGACGCTTCACCGTCGGATTCCCCTCTGAGTCGACATACGGCTTGCCGTGGGAGTCGGCAGTTTTCGGCGCCTCGCAGAAACTCTTGTTTAGCGCCCGCAACCCGCTCTGAATGCCAGCCACCATGGCCGGGAGAAGGGCTATAGGGTTGCTATGAGCCAGGAGCACCGCCGGGTACACCACGTCAGCAACAATAACTTCATGTGGCAACGTGGGCACCACACAACGCTTCAGCCACAGCATCAAGAAGCCTGCCAACAGTGCCCTATCGGAGATAGGGGTCCGGGCTTGATGGTGGAAGCTTTCAAAAACCAGGTCAGGGTCGAAACCGTCCTCGTTCGAGACCGTGGTGTAGAAGCCTTCAGAAGCCTGGTCGATCCTGTCTTCAATCTCCCTGTCGGAGCTGGGAACCAGTCGGGTTATCAGAGTATCTTTACTATCGATACCATTAAATAAGTAACTGGCCCAAGACAGTTGCTTGACTCCCTGCGACCGCCAGGTGGTTATCTGACCACAAATGTGGAAGTGACACATCACTTCCCAATAAGTCTCGTACACCCCAGGAAACTCTTTCTTCAAGTGGTGGAGCTCCTTAGTGGTCGGGACATATTCCTCATATGGGATATCCCCTGTTGATAGCCCTGAGACCTCATGTAGCTCGTGCATTGCAAGGCCCATCTCTCCGACCGGGGTAAAGAACGTCCCCGTCAGAGAATTGTAGCGCTCCAGGATCCCGAAAAAGTTATGAGAGCCTGGTGGGATACCCCACTGTACGGCCCTGACCGCCACGTACAGTCCCACGCGCTTTAGCAGATCCCCAAGGTCGGTGAGGACGAAACCTACCATTCTGCCCCACCAGTAGTTCTCCGTGGAATGGACCCACCCGGGCGCACGGAACCCGACCGGATAATCACCCTCCGCTTCCATGAACGCGTTGAGGAAAGTAGTGCCAAGTTGTGGTATCTCTCCCGCCGGAACCTCAGACTTGCGCGACCCAGGGAATAGGCCGAGAACCGACCTGTCATGGCTATCATGACGATGCACTTTATGGGGACCCAAATCACCGAGGGTAATCTCGGGGACATATCGAGAAATGTCCCATTCCATCATCCGAGGGACGGACATGTGCTGGAAGTAGGACAGCGGGAACATCCTCTCCATGTCCGGAAGAAAGAATCTTCCACCCTTTATCTGACGGAGCCATTTATAAGTCCCTTCATACACACGCTGGCCGCCATCTTTGATATGATCTCCGAAGAAGAAGGCAGGCTTCTCCAACTTGACGTGAGCATCCGTTGTGAATACCGCATCGGTCATAAGTACCCGAAGAGTTCTCATGTCAACATTAGAGAGCCTCTCCTTGCGAGCCGGCGACTTGTCAGCAGTCACAGGGGCAGTCCTTCGTAGCACAAAGGTCAAGTCCTGGTCAGCACCACCCACATGTCCAAAGTGGCGCGTCTTGGCGAGTGAGGCAGGAGTACGGGGCACTGCAAAAGGAAAAGACACTTAGTTAGATACTTTATATGCTAAGTGTTCATAACCCAAACGCGGAAGAGATACTGGACGCAGGAGTTATCAAAACCGCGTCCAGACCTGCAAGTCCGCGTCCAAACGCAGAAGAGATACTGGACGCAGGAGTTATCAAATCCGCGTCCAGACCTGCAAGTCCGCGTCCAAACGCAGAAGAGATACTGGACGCAGGAGTTATCAAATCCGCGTCCAGACCTGCAAGTCCGCGTCCAAACGCAGAAGAGATACTGGACGCAGGAATTATTAAATCCGCGTCCAGACCTGCAGGATCCGCGTCTCCACCACATTCTCCTTGATGTCACTTCTGGGGTGCGAAAAGAAGGGAGTTATCCACCTTAACCCTTCCATCACCATAATCGCCAGAAGTTAAGGAGAGTAACTCCCTTCCTTTCACATCCCCAGATGTCTAAGTGCTTGAACTCGGATGCCAGATTCATCAAAATCAGCAGCTGATGAAACAGAACGCAAGGATCAAATCCGCGTTCTGTAAACCAAGTCCGCGTCTGAACTCTTCACAAATAGAAATATTCTAAGTGAAGCGCAGGACCCAATGGCGCGAGGGTCCAAACCCGCGCCTCGGTTATCAACTCAAAGACTGCGTCTGAGACCGCGTCTGAGAATCAAACACGAGTTATATTTTGTGTTAAGGATTCTTAGGGTTCCGTTAATGGCGAAATCCACGCCTAAAAGGCATTATACCTGGGAAAGCAGCGTCCTGCGCAGAAGAAACACCCCTCTGGGCCTCGGCGGCGGTCGCCCGTGAAGAAGATGCGGTTGGCTTGGTCTTGGGTGCCATCTAAAAAGTCCAGTAAAGAAGATGAATAGTTCAAAAGTCCAATAATGGAGATGAACAGTTCAACAGAGGAAGAAGAGAACTCTCTTTCTTGAGCAAGTGCGTTCGGAGAAGAAGAGGTATCTCTCTAACTGTGGCTATTTATAGGCACAAGGATTCGCGAAGATACGCGGCGTGTGGCCCGATAAGACGCAACGATACGCGGCGTGTGGCCCGATAGACGCTGCAGCGAGTCACCGCTTGACGCGTGGAACCAAATCATCTTTGAACAGAGAAGATCATGCGCCACGGCTCCGCGGCGAGTCATCATTTGACACGTGGCGCGGTTCAGTTAATGAACCGGGAAATCCGCGCGCCAAAAGGTGAAATCCTGCCGGTTCCCCAGGCCAGCTGGCGGCGTAATCATGACACGGCACAGACTCGCACCCGACGGCCATGTCTCTTCGATGGATATGCCCCGTCAGCATCGCCATAAATGCGCCCAGACAATCGCGTCTATATTCAAAAGATGCGTCTCTCCGAAGTTCGCGTCTTCAGCTGAACATCGCGTCTGCCTTATGAAGATCAGTCGCGTCTCCATTGCCAAAGGACGCACCCTACAGAAATCGCGTCTTTACAGCAGTACCATCTCGGCTTTTTGAAAAGAACCTGCGTTCGGCCTCCTGCTTCTGCAAAATCAGTTCAACAGTACACTGACGCAAGCAGACGACCAACCACTCCTGGCTTAAAGCACACTCGTGACAAGACTAAAAGCAATCGGGGAGGTTTAGACTGTGCATCTAGACACTCAACATGATCAACTCTGGTGGTTTCAAAGAGTTTCAACAGTACACTCACGAAGACCAACTCCAGATAAGATCGAACCCGGAGCATCAACAGTCCAGTCACGAAGGTGAATTCAGCTAGAGTCCAAAGTATTTCGAAATCCGTCCCAGTTAACTGCGGAATATCGAAAACTTTGGAGGGGGTTCTGTAGGCTGTCCAAAAGTTACTGGAGGACAAGCCATTGAGAAGCAAAGTTTCAAGCTCTAGACGCGAGGGACTATCACCTGCGTCTCAGCATCAAAGCGCGTTGGCTCGATACCCGCGTCTCAACGTCAAGGCGCGTTGGCACTATCGCCCGCGTCTCAGCATCAAGGCGCGTTGGCCCGCGTCTCAGCATCAAGGCGCGTTGGACCGCGTCTCAGCATCAAAGCGCGTTGGCTCGATACCCGCGTCTCAGCATCAAGGCGCGTTGGCCCGCGTCTTAGCATCAAGGCGCGTCGGCCCGCGTCTCAGTATCAAGGTGCGTCGGCCTGACACCCGCGCCTCAGTTGTAACCACCCGGATTACGGGGCCATTCACCGCACAAGTAGCGGGAAGTGGCCCCTCATCGTGGAACACTTTTAGGGGGCACGATCACCCCCTAAACCTCTATAAATAGCCCCGTCGCTATGAAGAGAAGGGAGGACTTTTTTGGGCGATCAGCATCAAGGTCAAACTTTTGGCAATCGGCAACAAGAGGGCGACACAGAGAGAAAAGAAGCAGATCAACTCTTCAGCAAGTTCGCTGCGTACGAGCTAGCTTTCGCCTACCTTCTCTTAGAGAGTTTTGGTAGACAGAGCTGAGTTACTCTTTCTACCGGCCGAAGAGGAGATCCCAGAAGGACGGTCATCTGGTCAACGGAGAACAAGATTCACTCTCCACCGCCACACGAAGAACCCAGCATTAAACAAAGGGGGAATTCAAGATTCAATATTCTCCCTCCCTTGTAACCGGAAGGAACAGTTTTTGTTGTAATCCTTTTCATTTGATTCAAGGAAAACTTTTACCGCAAATTCTCGTCTCTCTCCTTTCCCGGGTCATACAAGTAGTACTACATATTTTCATTTAAAATTACTATTAATTAAACTTGTTTCTATTCTTAATAGGAAAGTTTGACCAAAAGTCAAATCTTCAGCTCCAATTGGCCTCAACTAGGCATTATAAGAGCCGAACATGACCCAAACGAGAGGAAAATATAGTTTTCAAGAGCTGTGAGTGGTATTACATAGTTTCTATATGCAATTACTACTAAATAACCTTGTTTCTAGTGTTAACTAGTTTAACTTATTTTAGGATTATTTGAGAATTTTTATCAAAAATCAAATTTCAGCCCTGATTAGCCTGAACTAGGCCTTATAAGAGACGAATGAGGACCAAACTGAAGGGAAAAAAGGTTTACAAGGGACGTGAATGGTATTATATATTTTCTATGTATAATTACTACTAATTAACTTTGTTTCTAGTGTTAATTGGAAAGTTTGACCTAGAGTCAAACTTTCAGCCCCGATTGGCCTGAATTAGGGAATATAAGAGCTGATTAAGGTCCAAACGGGAAAAAATAACGTTTTCAAGAGTGAGAGTAGTATTACATAGTTTTTATGTGCAATTACCACTAATTATACTATTTTCTAATCTTAATATGAAAGTTTGACCAAAACCTAAACTTTCGGTTCTTATTGGCCTGAACTAGGCCTTATAAGATCTGAAAGGGGCTAAACGTGAGAAAAACATGGTTTTCAAGTGCTGAGAGTGGATTATAGAGTTTCTATGCACAATTATTACTAATTAACCTTGTTTCTTATGTGGATTATAGAGTTTCTAGTTTTTATTGGGAAATTTGACTAATAATCAAACTTTCAACACCGATTGGCCTGAACTAGGCCTTATAAGAGCCGAATGGGACCAAACGGGAGGAAAACATGGTTTTTAAGGGCCGTCAATGGTATTACTTAGTTTCTATGTACAATTAATACTAATTAACCTTGTCTCTAGTAAGTTCGATCAAAAGTTGTTTCAGCCCCAATTGGCCTGAACCAGTCCTTATAATAGCCGCCCAAACGAGGAGAAAATAAAGTTTTCAAGAGCTAAGAGTATTAATACATAGCTTTTTTGCATAATTACTACGATTAAACTAGTTTCTAGTCTTAATTGGAAAGTTTTATCAAAATCAAACTTTCTGCCCCGATTGGCCTGGATTAGGCTTTATAATAGCCGAATAGGAACCAAATGGAGGAAAATATGATTTTCAAGGGTCGTGAATGGTATTGCATAGTTCTATGTACAATTACTTCTGATTAACCTAATTTCTATTGTTAATTTGAAGCTTAACCAAAAGTCAAACTTTAAAGCCCTGTTAACCTGAACTAGGCCTTATTAGAGCTGAATAGGGTCCAAATGGGGAGAAAATGTAGTTTTCAAGAGCAGCGAGTAGTATTACATAGTTTTTATGTATAATTCCTACTAATTAACTTGTTTCTAGTCTTAATTAGAAAGTTTGACCAAAGTCAGACTTTCTGTCCCGATTGCCCTAAATTTAGGCCTTATATGAGCCGAATATGACCTAAATAGAGATAAAACATGATTTTAAAGCACCAGGAGTATTATTACATAGTTTCTATGTACAATTGTGGCTAATTAATCTTGTTTTTAGTGTTAATTGGAAATTTTGACAAAGAGTCAAACGTTCAGCCCTGATTGGCTTGAACTAGGCCTTATAAGAGCCGAAATAGGGTTTTCAAGAGCTGGGAGTAGTATTACATAATTTTTATGTATAATTACTACTAATTAAACTTTTTCTGGCCTTAATTGGAGATTTTGATCAAAGTCATTCTTTCGCCCAGATTGGCCTAAGTTAGGCCTTTAAAAAGTCAAATATGACCTAAACAGGGAGAAAATATTATTTAGGAGCTAGGAGTAGTATTACATAGTTTCTATATACAATTACAACTAATTAATTGTTTCTACTATTAATCAGCAATTCGTATAAAAGTCAATTTTCAAGCTCGATTGGCCTGAATAGGCATTAAAGAGCAGAATAGACTCAAACAAGAAGAAAACATACTTTCAAGAGGCGGGAGTAGTATTACATAGTTTTTATGTATAATTACTATTATTAAACTTGTTTCTATACTTTATTGGGAAGTTTAATAAAAAGTCAAATCTTCAGCCCCGATTGGCCTGAACTAGGCATTAGAAAAGCCGAATAGAGCTCAAACAGGGAGAAAATATCTTTTCAAGAGCAGAGTAGTACTACATAGTTTTCATGTAAAATTACTATTATTAATTTGTTTCTATTCTTAATAGGGAAGTTGACCTCAAGAGCTGGGAGTAGTATTACATAATTTTTATGTATAATTACTACTAATTAAACTTATTTCTGGCCTTAATTGGAGATTTTGATCAAAAGTCACTCTTTCCGCCCAGATTGGCCTAAGTTAGCCTTTAAAAGTCAAATATGACCTAAACAGGGAGAAAATATTATTTAGGAGCTAGGAGTAGTATTACATAGTTTCTATATACAATTACAACTAATTAATTTGTTTCTACTATTAATCAGCAAGTTCGTATAAAAGTCAAATTTTCAAGCTCGATTGGCCTGAACTAGGCATTATAAGAGCAGAATAAGACTCAAACAAGAAGAAAACATACTTTCAAGAGGCGGAGTAGTATTACATAGTTTTTATGTATAATTACTATTAATTAAACTTGTTTCTATACTTTATTGGGAAGTTTAATAAAAAGTCAAATCTTCAGCCCCGATTGGCCTGAACTAGGCATTAGAAAAGCCGAATAGAGCTCAAACAGGGAGAAAATATCTTTTCAAGAGCCGAGAGTAGTACTACATAGTTTTCATGTAAAATTACTATTAATTAAATTTGTTTCTATTCTTAATAGGGAAGTTTGACCATAAGTCAAATCTTCAGCCCCGATGGCCTCAACTGGGCATTATAAGAGCCGAACATGACCCAAACGAGAGGAAAATATGATTTTCAAGAGACGTGAGTGGTATTACATAGTTTCTATATGCAATTACTACTAAATAACCTTGTTTCTAGTGTTAACTAGTTTAACTTGTTTTAGGATTATTTGAGAATTTTTGCCAAAAGTCAAATTTCAGCCCTGATTGGCCTGAACTAGGCCTTATAAGAGACGAATGGGGACAAACTGGAGGAAAACAAGGTTTAAAAGGGACGTGAATGGTATTACATAGTTTCTATGTATAATTACTACTAATTAACTTTGTTTCTAGTGTTAATTGGAAAGTTTGACCTAGAGTCAAACTTTCAGCCCCGATTGGCCTGAACTAGGCAATATAGAGCTGATTAGGGCCCAAATGGGATAAAAATGAGGTTTTCAAGAGCCGAGAGTAGTATGACATAGTTTTTATGTGCAATTACCACTAATTAAACTATTTTCTAGTCTCAATATGAAAGTTTGACCAAAACCCAAACCTTCAGTTCTTATTAGCCTGAACTAGGCCTTATAAGAGCTGAATGGGGCCAAACGGGAGAAAAACATGATTTTCAAGTGCTGAGAGTGAATTATAGAGTTTCTATGCACAATTATTACTAATTAATCTTATTTCTTATGTTAATTTAAAATTTTGATCAAAAGTCAAACTTTCAGTCCTGATTGGCCTGAACTAGGCCTTGTAAGAGCCGATTAGGGATCAAATAATGTTTTTAAGAGCTGAGGGTGGGTAGTAATACATAGTTTTTATGTATAATTACTTTTAATTAAACTAGTTTCTAGTCTTAATTGAGAAGTTTTATTAAAAGTCAAACTTTCAACCCCGATTGGCCTGAATTAGGCCTTATAAGAGCTGATTAGGGCCCAAACGAGGAGAAAATGAGATTTTCAAGTACCGGGAGTAGTATGACATAGTTTCATGTATAAAATTACTACTAATTAAACTAGTTTCCAGTCTTAATTGAGAAGTTTACTAAAAGTTGAACTTCAACCCCAATTGGCCTGAATTAGGCCTTATAAGAGCCGATTAGGGCCCAAACGAGGAGAAAACGTGGTTTTTAAGAGCCCGAAGTAGTATGACAGTGTTTTTATGTACAATTACTACTAATTAAACTTGTTTCTAGTTTTTATTGGAAAGTTTGACCAAAAATCAAACTTTCAACACCGATTGGCCTGAACTAGGCCTTATAAGAGTCAAATGGGACCAAACGGGAGAAACATAGTTTTTAAGGGCCGACAATGGTATTACGTAGTTTCTATGTACAATTAATATTAATTAACCTTGTCTCTAGTAAGTTCGACCAAAAGCTGTTTCAGCCTCAATTGGCCTGAACTAGTCCTTATAAAACCCCACCCAAACAAGGAGAAAATAAAATTTTCTAGAGCTAAAGAGTATTAATACATAGTTTGCAATAGCTGGGAGTAGCATTTCATAGTTATTATATATAATTGCTACTAACAAAACTTGTTTCTAGTCTTAATTGTGAAATTTGATTAAAAGTCACTCTTTCAGCCCCGATTGGCTTCAACTAGGACTTATAAGAGCCGAAAATGACCTAAACAGGGAGAGAACATTGTTTTAAAGAGCCAGGAGTTGTATTACATAGTTTCTATATACAATTACTACTAATTAAACTTGTTTCTACTCTTAATCAGGAAGTTTGTCCAAAAGTCAAACTTTCAGCCCCTATTGGCCTGAACTAGGTATTATAAGAGCATAGTATGGCTCAAACAAGGAGAAAACATGTTTTCAAGAGTCGGGAGTAGTATTATATAGTTTTTATATATAATTACTACTAATTAAATATGTTTCTATTCTTAATTGTGAAGTCTAACCAAAAGTCAAATTTTCATTCCCGATTGGCCTAAACTAGACATTCTAAGAGCCGAATAGGACTCAAACAGGGAGAAAATATGTTTTCAGGAGTCAGAAGTAGTATTACATAGTTTCTATGTATAACCACTACTAATTCAATTTGTTTCTATTCTTAAGTTGGAAGTTTGACCAAAAGTTTAACTTTTCAGTCCCGAATGACCTGAATTATGCCTTATATGAGCCGAATTAGGCCCAAATTGGAGGAAAATATGGTTTCAAGAGCTGAGAGTGGTGTTACTTAGTTTCTATGTACAATTACTGCTAATTATCCTTATTTCTTGTGTTAATTGGGTATTTTTACCAAAAGTCAAACTTTAACTCCAATTGGGCTGAACTAGGCCTTATAAGATACGAAAAGGGCCTAAACAGGGACAAAATGTGATTATCCAGAGCGGGAGTGGTATTACATAGTTTTTATATATAATTACTTCTAATTAAATTTTCTTCTAGTCTTAATTGGAAGGTTTGATCAAAAGTCAAACTTTCACCCCGATTAGCCTGTACTAGGAGCCAGATATAGCTTAAATAGGGAGAAAACTTGATTTTAAAGAGCCGAGAGTAATATTATATAGTTTCTATATACAGTTACTACTACATAAACTTGTCTCTAGTTTAATCTGGAAGTTTGACTTTTGTCAAACTTTCAGCCCTAGTTGGCCTGAATTAGAGCTTATAAATGCCAAATGGGACGAAACGGGAGAAAAACATGGTTTTCAAGTGCCGTGAATGGTATTACAAAGTTTCTATGTATAAGTACTACTGATTAGCCTTATTTCTAATATTAATTGGTAAATTTGACTAAAAGTCAAATTTTAAAGCCCTGATTGGCCTGAATAAGGCCTTATAAAAGCTAAATAGGGTCCAAAAAGGGAGAAAATATAGTTTTTAAGAGACGGGAGTAGTTTTACATTGTAACTTTGTATAATTACTACTAATTAAACTTTTTTCAGGTCTTAATTTAGAGGTTTGACTAAAAGTCAGATCTTCAGCCCTTAAGAGCCTGAATTAGACCTTGTCAGAGCTGAATAGTGCCAAAACGGGAGGAAATTTTTTTTCAAAAGTTGAAAGTAGTATCACATAGTTTCTATGAACAATTACTACTAATTAACCTAAGTTCTAATTTTAATTAGGAAGTTTGACTAAAAGTTAAACTTTCAACCCCGATTGCCCTGAACTAGGCCAAGAGCCAAATAGGGCCCAGACAGGGAGAAAACATGGTTTTCAAGAGCCGAGAATAGTATCATATAGTTTTTATATATAATTTTGATTAATTAAACTTATTTATATTCTTAATTTGAAATTTTTGTCAAAAATCAAACTTTTAGCCCCGATTGACCTAAATTAGGCCATATAAGAGCTAAAAATGGGCCAAACCAGAGGAAAACATGGTTTTCTAGATCTGAGAGTTGTATTACATAGTTTCTTGTAAAATTACTGCTATTTTTTATTATTTCTAGTGTTAATTGAGAAGTTTGACTAATAGTCAAACGTTCAACACCGATTGGCCTGAATTAGGCCTTATAAGAACCGAAAAAGGCCCAATCAGAGAGAAAATGTGATTTTCAAGAGCTGAGAATAGTATTACATAGTTTTTATATATAATTACTACTAATTAAACTTGTTTCTAGTCTTAATTGGATAGTTTGACCAAAGTCAGACTTTCAGTCCCGATTGCCGTGAATTAGGGCCTTATATGAGCCGATTATGACCTAAACAGAGAGAAAATATGGTTTTAAAGAGCTACGGGTTTTATTACCTAATTTCTATGTACAATTGTGGCTAATTAACCATATTTGTACTGTTAATTGGAAAGTTTAGCTCAAAGTTAAACGTTCAGCCCCGATTGGGCTGAACTAGGCCTTCTAATAGCCAAAAAGGGCCCAATCAGGAGAAACTACAGTTTTCAAGAGCTAGGATAGTATTACATAGTTTTTATGTATAACTACTACTAATTAAACTTGTTTCTAGCCTTAATTGGAGAGTTTGATCAAAAGTCACTCTTTCAGCCCAGATTGGCCTGAGCCTAGGCCTTTGAAAAACCGAATATGACCTAAACAGGAGAAAATATTGTTTAGGAGCTAGGAGTAGTATTACATAGTTTCTATATATAATTACTACTAATAAAACTTATTTACTATTAATCAGGAAGTTCGTCTAAAAGTTAAACTTTCATGCTTGATTAGCCTGAACTAGGCATTATAAGAGCAGAATAGGACTCAAAAAAGGAGAAAATATGCTTTCAAGAGCCAGGAGTAGTATTATTTAGTTTTTATGTATAATTACTACTAATTAAACTTGTTTCGACTCTTTATTGAGAAGTTTGATAAAAAAAAAGTCAAATCTTCAGCCCTGATCAATGCCTGAACTAGGCATTATGAAAGCTGAATAGGGCTCAAAATAGGGAGAAAACATCTTTTCAAGAGCCAGGAGTTGTACTACATAGTTTTCATGTAAAATTACTACTAATTAAACTTGTCTCTATTCTTAATAGAGAAGTTTGACCAAAAGTGAAATCTTCAGCCCTGATTGGCCTCAACTGGGCATTATAAGAGCCAAACATGATCCAAACAATAGAAAAATATGGTTTCCAAGAGCCGTGAGTGGTATTAAGTAGTTTCTATATGCAATTACTACTAAATAACCTTGTTTCTAGTGTTAATTGGATGTTTGATAATTGGAAGTTTGACCAAAACTCAAATTTTAGCCCCGATAAGCGTGCACTATGCCATTTAAGAGTTGAATAGGGACTAAATGGGGAGAAATTGAGGTTTTCAAGAGGTAGGAGTAGTATTACGTAGTTTTTATATATAACTACTATAAATTAAACTTATCTCTGTAGTTAATTTGAAAGATTGATCAAAAGTCAAATTTTTAACCCCGACTAGCCTGAAGTAGCCTTATAAGAGTCTAATAGGGCCTAAACAGAGAGAAAATATGTCTTTAAAGAGCCGGGAAAAGTATTACATAGTTTTTATATACTATTACTATTAATTAAACTTGTTTCTAACCTTAATCTGAATGTTTGACTAAAAGTCAAATTTTCAGCCCGATTGGCCTGAACGAGGCTTTATAAAAACGAATAGGGCCTAAATGGGGAGAAAACATGTTTTCAAGAGCCGAGAGTAGTATTAAATAGGTTTTATTTATAAATACTACTAATTAAATTTGTTTCTATTCTTAATTAGAAAGTTTGACTAAAAGTCAAACCTTCAGCCCTGATTGGCTTGAATGAGGCATTATAAGAGCCAAATAGGACCCAAACAGGAGGAAAATATGATTTTCAGGAGTCGAGAGTAATATCACATAGTTTTTATGCATAACTACTACTAAATTAAACTTGTTTCTATTTTTAATTTGAAAGCTTGACTAGAAGTGAAATTTTCAGCCCCAATTGACTGAACTAGGCCTCATCAAAGCCAAACAGGACTCAAACGGGCGAAAAATATGATTTTCAAGAGCAAAAAGTGGTATTACATTTTTTCGATGTATAATTATTGTTAATTAACCTTGTTTCTAGTATTAATTAGGGAGTTTGATTAAAAGTCAAACTTTCACTCTGATTGGCATGAACTAGGCCTTATAAGAGCCGAATATAACCTAAACGGGAGAGAAAACTTGTTTTGAAGTGGTGGGAATAGTATTATATAGTTTCTATGTACAATTTCGACTAATTAAACTAGTTTGTAGTCTTAATCTAGAAGTTTAACCAAAAGTCAAATTTTGAGCCCTGATTGGCCTTATCTATGCATTATAAGAGCCGAATAGGGCCCAAACAGGGAGAAAACATGATTCTCAAAGGCCAGAAGTAGTATTACGTAATTTATATATCAATTACTACTAATCAACCTTGTTCTAATGTTAATTGAAAGTTTAACAAAAGTTTAAACTTTCTACATGGATTAGTCAGAACTAGGCTATATAAGAGCTAAATAGGGCCTAAAAAGGGGAGAAAATGAGATTTTTATGAGCTGAGATTAGTATTAAAAGTTATTATGTATAACCACTATAAATTAAACTTTTTTCTATTTTTAATTTTGAAGGTTGACCGTAAGTCAAACTTTCAACCCCGATTGATGAGAGCTAGGCCTTATAAGAGTCAAAATGGGACCAAACGGGAGGAAAACATGGGTTTTAAGTGTTGTGAATGGTATTACATAATTTCTATGTAAAATTACTACTAATTAATCATGTTTCTAGAGTTAATTGAGAAGTTTAACGAAGAGTCAAACTTTCAGCTATGATTGGCCTGAACTAAGTCTTATAAGAGCTGAATAGGGTCCATACTGGAAGAAATACAGGTTTTAAAAGGCGAAAGTGGTATTACATAATTTTTTTTATATAATTACTACTAGTTAAACTTGTTCTAGACTTAATTAGGAAGTTTGACCCAAAGTCAAACCTTCTGCCCTTATTGGCCTGAACTAGGCCTTGTAAGAGTCAAATAAGGCCCAAACGAAAGACGAACATAATTTTCAAGAGCTGAGAGTGGCATTTATATATTTTCTATGTAACTAATTAATCTTGTTTCTACTGGAGGAAAAAATAGTTTCGAGAGCTGAGAGTAGTGTTACATGTTTCTATGCACAATTACTGCTAATTATCCTTATTTCTTGTGTTAATTGGGTATTTTGAAAAAAGTCAAACTTTTAACCCCGATTGGCTTGAACTAGGCCTTATAAGATACGAATAAGGCCCAAACAGGGACAAAATATGATTATCCCGAGACGGGAGTCGTATTACATAGTTTTTATATTTATTTACTTCTAATTAAACTTGTTTCTAGTCTTATTTGGGAAGTTTGATCAAAAGTCAAACTTTCACCCTGATTGGCCTGAACTAGGAGCCGGATATGGCGTAAACAGGGAGTAAACTTGATTTTAAAGAGCCGCGAGTAGTATTTCATAGTGTTATATATAATTACTACTACTTAAACTTTTTTCTAGTTTTAATCTGGAAGTTTGACTTTTGTCAAACTTTCAGCCTCTGGTTGGCCTGAACGAGGCCTTATAAGAGCTGAGTCAGGGACCAAATAGGAGAAAAATATGGTTTTCAAGGGCCGTCAATGGTATTACAAAGTTTCTATGCATAAGTACAACTAATTAACCTTGTTTCTAATATTGATTGAGAAATTTGACCAAAAGTCAAACTTTAAAGTACTGATTGGCTTGAACTAGGCCTTATCAAAGCTGAATAGGGTCCAAACGGGGAGAAAATGCAGTTTTTACGAGCCGAGAGTAGTATTACATTGTAATTTGTATAATTACTACTAATTAAACTTGTTTCAAGTTTAATTTAGAAGTTTGACCAAAAGTCAAATCTTCATCTCTTATTAGCCTGAACTAGGTCTTATAAGAGCGTAATAGGGCCAAAACGGGAAATATGGTTTTCAATAGCTTAAAGTGGTATTATATGGTTTCTATATACATTACTACTAAATAACCTAGGGTCTAATTTTAATTGGGAAGTTTAACTAAAAGTCAAACTTTCAACCCCAATTGGCCTGAACTGGTCTTATAAGAGCCAATTAGGGCCCAAACAGGGAGAAAACATGGTTTCAAGAGCCGAGAGTTATATCACATAGTTTTTATATATAATTTCAATTAATTAAACTTGTTTCTATTGTTAATTTGCATTTTTTTTAAGAAATCAAAATTTTAGCCCCGATTGACCTAAACTAGGCCATATAAGAGCTAAAAAGCGACCAGATCGGAGGAAAACATGATTTTCAAGAGCTGAGAGTTGTATTACATAGTTTCTATGTAAAATTACTGCTATTTTATCATCTAGTATTATTTTGAAAGTTTGACCAAAAGTCAAATGTTTAGCCCTGATTGGCCCGAACTAGGCCTTATAAGAGCTGAAAAAGGCCCAATCGGGAGAGAAAAATGCGATTTTCAAGAACTAGGCGTAGTATTACATAGTTTTTATGTACAGTTACTACTATTTAAACTTGTTTCTAGTCTAAATTGGGAAGTTTAATCAAAGTCAGACTTTCATTCCCGATTGGCCTGAACTAAGTCTTATATGAGCTGAATATGACCTAACAGAGAGAAAATATGATTTTAAAGAGCTAGGAGTAGTATTGCATAGTTTCAATGTACAATTGGTGCTAATTAACCTTATTTCTAATGTGAATTGAAAAGTTCAGCAAAAAGTCCAACCTTATTTCTAATTAACCTTAATTTGAAAGTTTGACTAAAGTCAAACTTTCAGCCCCGATTGGCCTGAGTACCATACAAGGGCCGAGGGCCCAAACAAGAAGGAAACATGGTTTCAAGAGCTGAGAGTGGTAATTCATAGTTTCTATGTACAATTACTGTTAATTAACCTTATTTCTAATATTAATTAGGACGTTTGACCTAAAGTCAAACTTTCAGTCCCGATTGGCCTGAAGTAGGCCTTATAAGAGCAGAATAAGGCCCAAACGGGTGTTACACATGGTTTTCAAGAGCCGAGAGTAGTATCACATAGTTTCTATATATAACTACTACTAATTAGACTTGTTTTTATCCTTAAGTTGGAAGTTTGACTAAAAGTCAAACTTTCAGCCATGATTGAACTGAACCAGACCTTATAAGAGCTAAATAGGGCCCAAACAGGAGGAAAACATGATTTTCAAGAGACGAGAGTAGTATTATACAGTTTCTTATGTAAAATTACTCCTAATTAAACTTGTTTCTAGTCTTAATTGGAAAATTTAATCAAAAGTCAAACTTTCAGTCCGGTCAGCCTGAACTAGGCCTTATAAGAGCCGAATATTGCCTAAACAGGGAGAAAACCTGGTTTAAAGAGCCAAGAGTGGTATTACATAGTTCCTACATATAATTACTACTAATTAACCTTATTTCTAATGTTAATTGAGAAGTTTGACAAATAGTCAAGCTTTCAGCCCCAATTGGTCTTAACTAGGCCTTATGAGAGCTGATTGGGTCCAAACAAGCAAAAAATGAGATATTAAGAGTCGGGAATAGTAATACATAGTTTTCATGTATAATTACTACTATTAAACTAGTTTCTAGTTTTTATTGGAAAGTTTTACAAAAAGTCAACTTTCTGCCCCGATTGGCCTAAACTAGGCCTTATTGGGAGCCGAATAGGGATCAAACGGAGGAAAACATGGTTTTCAAGGGTTTTGGATGGTATTACATAGTTTATATATATAATTACTACTAATTACCTTCGTTTCTAGTGTTAATTGAGAAGTTTGACTAAAAGTCAAACTTTTAGCCCAATTGGTTATAAAAGCCGAATAAGGCCCAAACAGGGGAAAAAACAGATTTTTGAGGGCAGGTTGAACTAATACATAGTTTATATGTACAATTACTACTAATTTAACTTGTTTTAGGATTATTTGAGAATTTTCGCCAAAAGTCAAATTTCAGCCCTGATTGGCCTGAACTAGGCCTTATAAGAGCCGAATGGGAACCAAACGGGAGGAAAACAAGGTTTACAAGGGACGTGAATGGTACTACATAGTTTTTATGTATAATTTCTACTAATTAACTTTATTTCTAGTGTTAATTAGAAAGTTTGACCTAGAGTTAAACTTTCAGCCCTTATTTGCCTGAATTAGGCAATATAAAAGTCGATTAGGGCCCAAACGGGGAAAAAATGAGGTTTTCAAGAGCCAATAGTAGTACGACATAGTTTTTATGTGCAATTAGCACTAATTAAACTATTTTCTAGTCTTAATATGAAAGTTTGACCAAAACCCATACCTTCACTTCTTCTTGGCCCGAACTAGGCCTTATAAGAGCTGAATGGGGCCAAACAGGAGAAAAATATGGTTTTCAAGTGCTGAGAGTGGATTATAGAGTTTTCTATGCGCAATTATTACTAATTAATCTTGTTTCTTATGTTAATTAGGAATTTTGATCAAAAGTCAAACTTTCAGTTCTGATTTGCCTCAATTAGGCCTTATAAGAGCCAATTAGGGCTCAAACGAGGTTTTCAAGAGCCGAGAGTAGTAATACATAGTTTTTATGTATAATTACTATTAATTAAACTAGTTCTAATCTTAATTGGGAAGTTTTATAAAAAGTCAAACTTTCAACCTCAATTGGCCTGAATTAGGCCTTATAAGAGCCGATTATGGCCCAAAAGAGGAGAAAATGAGGTTTTCAAGTGCCGGGAGTAGTATGACATAGTTTCATGTATATAATTACTACTAATTAAACTAGCTTCCAGTCTTAATTGGAAAATTTACTAAAAGTTAAATTTTCAACCCAAATTGGCATGAATTAGGCTTTTTAAGAGCCGATTTTGTATCATATCGAATATCAATTCATTTGAATCTTTTTTAAATTTTTTGCCTTAGGTAATTTTAGAGTGTTTCTTGTATTAATCATATTAATTTGTTTACATGTAAACGTATGGTCACTAGAACTTGAAGAATAGTAAAATCCATCATCTTCAGATATTTTATTAATTTCAGAATAGAGTTGTAATTTTTCTTTAAATTTTTCTTTTATGTTTGAATCTATATCTGATAGATTGTCTATGATTTCATTAATTCTATTTTTGCCTTTTAATTTATATTTACTTGCGATGTGATCAGGTTTGCAATATTTATAACAAGTAATTCTTTTAGATTGATAATAATCTTCGTTTGAATGTTTTCGAGAATATTTGTATTTCTTTGGCTTATGCTTTTTATAAGGAATCATTTTTTGTTTGTGTTTCTTTTCTATTGAGGGAGCTTTTATTCCTGTGATGCCAAATGCTTCACAGAAAGGGCCCATTTCTTTTCGTTTATTACCGTATTTGGCTTGAAATTTTAATTCCTGACAGGCTAGTAGTGCTTCCTTTTTAACGAATGCAAATATTTGACCGTATGTAATAGTACTAAAATCAATATTATCATCTTCAATTCCCATGGCCTTTTTAATACTGGTGAAAACTCGTTGTGAAAATAAATTGGGTAGACCTGTAATAAATTTTTCTTTCCAAAAAGATTTGGTTGAATCGGACCATTTTAACACATGAGTTAGAAACATATCTTTGTACCATCGAAAATCAGAAAGGGTTGGACATCGAAGGTTAGTAAGGAATATTTTTGAAGATCCTAATTCTTCTGCAGGGTTTCTTACAAAATGTGTTGCTATTGTGACGATGAGAAAACTAGTAGAATCATTTCTCCTAGTAATTGTTCCCTGAGCATCTTCTACTTCTATTTCGTGATTTAAAATAGTTTGTTTGTCTTCTAGGGTCAATGAGTTATCCCACCAATATTTTAATTGACCAGTGAATCCGGTGACAATGTAAACAGTGACATTTTGTTCTTGTAGTCGGTTTGTTTTGTAGGCAGTTACTGCCATACCAATTTCCTGTAAAGTGTTTAATATTTCATATTCACTTTTGCCATCAATATTCCATTCATAAATTGAAGTACCATCGTAACTTGACTTGAATATTGCTCGTTCTTCATATTGAATATCTGGAAGGGTTGGCCTAGGATAATAATTCCTAGTTCTTCCTTTACGCCAATAATTTTTGAATGAATTGTCATGCTGCTTGTATTTTCGATGAAATCTATTAATTTCTAAATCTTGATCTGTTCCTTGAATATCATCTTCTATTTGATTAATTTGTTGAACTAAGGAATTGTCTGAGGCTGAAGAGTCTTCAGCAGATTCAGATTCTGATGCATTTTATTCTTCAATCGTATTTATCTTTGATGTGCTTGGAATATCTTTATTAATTTTTTCTAGAGCTTGAGTTATTTGTCCTAGTAAGTTTAGTGGTTGAATTTTTTCTTCAAATTCAATTGGTATATTAGTTGGTTGAAAATGTGGTGCTGAATAACTTTGTGAAAATTTAAGACTGGACTCTTTGTGTACCCTTTAATTTCAGTTGATAAAGAATCTATTTGTTGTGCTATTGTGTGCAGCATTTGATTTGAATAATTATTTTGATGATATATTTTCTTAATGTCTTCAATGTTAACCGGTTCATTATTATCTTTTCCCTTTTTAAAGGGTGAGGCAGTAATGTCTCCTTCTTTAGTAGTAATTTTAATAGATTGCAATGGGGGATAGATAGAAGTTACTGTTTGACCGTCGGATAATTGCCATTTTTTATATAAACTAGTTTGAACATTGATTTGAGATTGGTTGTACGGGTTTTGAATGCCCTGTTTTATTAAATAATATTCTAACCATATTTCGAAGTTAAAATTAATTTTATGTTTTTCTATATCAGTGATCCATTCTTTTATTAATATTTCTTGATAAGTTTTATCAAATTCTGAGAACCAATTAAAATATTCGAATTCTTCTCTGAAGTCTTTCATTAATTCAAAACTATTATTAATGAATGGTTTATCACTAGTAATGACATTAATCTTACTAGTAAAGTCTCCTTTCATCTGTGATGATGTCGGAGAATAATTCCCTGATCCATTTCTGGAAGAGGAGATTTATGAAATACTTTAATGGGCTGTTGTAATGAATAATCTGAGCATGACCTTCTACTAGATTCAGGATACCTGAAAGAGGTTGAAGGTTTTTCTTTCAGCGAATTAAATCGTATTAATACCGTTCCATCATTTTCTTCAATAATATCAGAAATTTCTGTTCTTTCTATGTCTCTAGGAGTTTGAGGATTTTCAATCCTAAATTCCTCTGGAATTGTGATTTCATTCCACTTTAATCTTCTTGGGACAAAGGTTTTTTGAATGTTCAGTTTCAATTTGAAGTAAGACTTTCTTCTTGTGTAGAGGTATTCATCATTTTGAATTTAGGGTTCATATTATAGTTCATTAATTTGAAATACATTTTATACATAACTGCTACTTGTTCAGTAAATTTTTCAAATTCGTCACCTTGTAAATGAATGTCTAAGATTAATGAATTTAAGAATAATGGATATGTTAATGATACAGAATAGTTAGACATACAATTGAAATAGACTGGACCATTACATTTATTTGTTTGAATCATAGACAAAATAGACGATTTGTATCTTTTTAGTCTTTTGTCTCTTAAAGGTTGTATACACAGGAATATCTACACCTGTATGAAATAAGGGTTTAATGGCTACCTGTATTAGGCCAAAATGTATGTAACGAAATCCTTTCTTTAGAAATTCTTGTAATACCAAGGTGGATAATAATGGAATGGTTTGAAATTTATTCTGAATATTGAATGTTTCTTCATGAATTTTAATTGCGTATGATGTTTTGAAGTCAAATGTTCCTATACTATAGATGATTTCTAATTTTCATTTGGAATTTTTCATTCAAAATAGTCCTCATGAATTATGTCTTCCCTACTTCTTACTATCTTCTTAGTTGAGTCTGAGGATGAATTGGAACCTAGAAGCATTCTTCTTACAATGTTAGCCATAATTAATGCATGATTAAATGTATGTTGCAACTCTAGTCTTAACGGGAACACGGGAACACTATGCCTGGAACACCCTATTCACTAAGTGGGCTTACCAACGGTCTTAC
>JAVJIF010023267.1:0-83770 GCA_038442645.1 Agave tequilana
AATACTAGAAGATAAAGTGGAGCATGCAAAAGATATGTTAGGTGAAGCTACACTAGCATGGCAAACATGTGAAGACAATTCAATTTTCAAAGATTCATTTTTCTTTAAAACAAAATCCAATTCTTTTGTAATGAAATCAATTTAATTTTTCAATGCAAGGTTATCTTTTAAAACAAATCTAATTTAGAAGATAAGACCTCATTGTTTTTCACAACATCATCACAATCATTTTGCTTTTCAAAACATCAATCTCTTTTAGGGCAAGGTCTAGTTGAGATCTTAGTGAGTCACGTTCACTAGTAATCTTTTCCTTCTCTTGCAAAACCAATTCAAAAGTTGAGCACAAATCCTTCATTTCTTCTTTTAATTCAAAATGTTTCTTTTTCAAAAGGTCATGTTTTTCACAAAATTTTCAAGTTTAGAGGCAAGTTCTACATTTAAATTTTGAACTTCAAAACACCCATAGCAATATGAACTAGAGCTATCATCTAGTTGAGAATCCGATTGTACCTCAAGGGAGTCTTTCCCTTGGACCATGAGGCAATACTTGTCGGACTTGTCTCTCCTAAATCTTCTTAATTTGTTGATAATCCTTGGTAGCTCGGGAGAAGTCAATATGCTCCAAACTGCAAAAGTCGAATCATAATGAGCAAACAATATAAAAGATCTTCATTAAGAGATGCTCTAAGTGTTTTAAGTGCTAATGCATTTGCCTTTTTATGCTTGCTAGCATTTGGGTAGGATTCTTGAGTAGTGGCTTGATAAACTAGATGTTCTAGGCTTTTTAAATGACTACTCATCTTGGCTTCCAAAAATCATGTCTAGAAAAATCAAACATAGGAGGGCTATCCATGAGTGCAAACTAAATGTGTGCAAATAAAAAATGCAAATGAAGATTAGCAAACTAAGATCTCACTCCTAGGTGGTTAAACCTAAATATCAGGAGCGGAGGCTCTGATACCAATTGAAAATCACCTAGAGGGGGTGAATAGGTGATGATGCTAATCTAGTGAACTTAATGCGAAATTTAAAAACTAATTATAATTAACAAGAGATGCACACTCAAACAAGCCAAGCAAAATAGTTATGAATGAACAATATGAATTTATGCAAGGCACAATATAGAGAGAGAGTAAGAGCCAAGGGATCAAGCGCAAACAATAAGATATGTTTCGAGATTCGAGCACCCAGCTCTACATCCCTGCCTTCACCCAGAAAGATTTTAACTCCACTAGCTTGTTCACAAAGGACTCCACAAAGGGAACCTCCACCGAGGATTTGGGGCAATAACAATTACAAGGAGTACCCAACTCCTCTCTTTACAAACACAACCTCCTCCTTGAGGCAAAGCACCAAGCCAACAAACAATCACCTCACAACTTGAGGGATTAGCACAAAGCAACACAAGGATCACCTCACAACTTGAGGGATACAACCCAAAGCACAAAGCCAAGCAAAGATTGGGTTTACAACTTGGTGGTCTAACAAACAACCACAAACAATCTCTTTCCCACACAAAGATCCTATAGAATAAGATAGTAGATGTAGCTCAAGTGTGGAGAAAACAAAGGAATAGAAATAAAAAACTCAAAGAAAATCTTTGAAAAAACTAGAAACCAAGATGAAGAAGTTGAATCAAAATCTTTTCCAAAAAATCCTTTCTTGATTTTCCAAACCCTACAAAAACACCAAATAGATTGTTCAATTAAAGCCCAAAAACTTCTTTTGATTGCTGTGAAAACACTAGAGAGTCAGGAAAAATTAGCACAAAAAAATTTTAGAGAAAACCTCTTTCTAATGGGGTATTTATAGCCCCCAGAAAATTATAACCGTTGGCAGCAGAAAAATGCCAAAAATAAACTACCAGTCGATCGGCCAACGATCACATTTGACCGCTGGCAGCTACCGGTCGACCGGGCGGTCGGGTCGACCGTCCCCAGAACCAGAGAGCAACGGCTATCTGGCCGGTCGACCGCTCGGTCGACCGGGAACAAACAGAGAGCAACTTGCTCTCAGTCGGTCGACCGGATTATGGGGCAGCCAGCATGCACGTCGGTCGACCGCTACGGTCGACCGGCTACTTGGTACGGTCGACCGTCCGGTCGACCGACCTAGCCTGGCAGCAGCAGTCTAGCAGAAAGAAAAACATGTAATTTTAATCCTAAAAATTCCCATAAAATCTCTAAAATACACAAAATAGTTTTATCATTTTATTGTGAAATATAAACTTGTGATAAAAATTTCATCACAAATAACAAACATTTTAAAACATTTTTGTGTCTTATCATTTTTACCAAAAATCAAAAACTGTATTTTCTAAAACTTGAATTTTTGATTGAAATACACTTTGTCCAAAACTCATCCAAATACGAAAATATGGTATTAAACAACATTTAGGCATGATGTATATGAATATAATCCTATATACATGAACATATATATATATATATCCATGTTTTTGACTTTAATTCCAAAATATGTTTTGTTAAAAATACCACAACATAAAACACATGAATAGTAAGTCAAAACTAAGTTTGTCTAAGAAGTTGAAGCATGTATGTATATAGAATGAATCTACTATACATAAAACCATTAAACTTGTTTTGATCTATCTATTCATGAAACCAAGATCGGTTAAACCAAAAACGGAAAAATCGAAAACCAATATTCAAAACATGAAACGTGTGTGTTGTGAACTTGAGCATATCATACTATTCTAATCTTTACAATTTGGATCTAAACACACAACTAAACTATGGTACCGAAGTCTTCTTGTAGAGCGCCGTCTTCAAGCCGACTCGATCCAAAACTCCTCGATCCACCGAGCAAGTGCTATATATGATATTTGACGCTCGGGCTCTTGAATCAACATGTGAAAGCTTTCAAATCATCTTGTTGAAGCTAATCACCTACTAATAACTTGATTAATGATCTAAACTAAAATCATAAGATTATTAGTACACATAACTACATAAGTTAATCATCATCAAAACTAGAGTGGAAGGGTCTTTGGGCCAACATATCCGCAGTGCTGGACCCTTCAAAATCTTGAATAAATGAATTGCAATACCTATGTTATAGATCTTCTTAGAGATTATGGTATTAGTTTTACTTTTAATGTTAATGATCTAGCGGATTATAAGGATTTTGATTGCAGCCTATTGATTGATAAGCCTTCCTCTAAGCTATTTTATGAGAGCTTCTCAGTGAGTCAATCTCAAATGCTCATCCCATACAACGGAGAGAGTTGATAAAATTTTAAAGAATGAGACTATCGTCATCAAATCTGGTGGAACTCACAAGTACTTGATCCGCTAGAAAGAAAAGGCACCAACTGTTGATCTTGAGTAGATCGAGGTGATCTGCAGCGGATTGATCCAGTACAGTAGGGAAGCATTATTCACCTGACTCGATGGGGTGAGTCTTCCCCACCGGGGAGAATGATGTGGACATCCAGAGTTGAAGAAAAGAAAAGCACGCCAGTCTGCAGTTGAAGACATGGAGCTTAGCCACGTGCATGACACATGTATCGCTAATGGAGAAGACACCTCGTTTCAGTTTTTCAGTAGTAAAGTTCTATGTATTTTAATTTTTTAATTTTGAAGTTGTATTTTATTTAATTAGAAGTTTTAGTTTTTTTTATTTTGAATTGTAGGATTCTATTTTGGAGTTGTAGTTCTATTTTGATTAGGAGTTTTAGTTGTATTCAAATTTTGTAAGAGCCTTTTATAAGGCACTCTTATATCAGATAATTAATTCAATAAAGAATTTTGATAAAATAGTTGTTATTGAGATTTGAGTTATCTCTAATTGTTTAGGAATTCTCCTTATTCTCTTAAAAAACCTTAGCCCTAATTGTTCTATTTTCTCTGTCTTCCATCTTTTCTCCCTCTCACAGCCCCGATCCTCCCCTAGAGGTGAGCAGAGTTCAGATATTACTGAAATATTCGATGAAAACCTGAAATCGATCCGAATCGAACTGCTCTAGTTCGGTTGAGTTTCGATTTTGGGTTTTGTAATCCGAACTCGATCGAACCGGCTGATTCTCTCCTCATATATATATCACCTCACCCAATGATACAAGCACTAGATCACCCCCGTTCATTTCTGCTATAAATTTGCCTCTCATTCCATTAGCCTCTCTCCCTCATCTAGCGCTGACTCTCCTCACTCCCTCCAACTTGTCGCCTAATTTTTTCCTTCTTAGTCTTCACTCTAACTCGTCGCCTCTCTCCTTCGATCCAAGCCCGTCGCCCATCATCTCTTCCGATCTAAGCACACACGTGTCTTCTCCTCTCTCTCTGATCCAAGTCCGCCCTCGCTCGCCTCTAGCGGGTTAACAGGTCTGTGCCCACCCTCGCCTTGACCAGTTCCTGAAGGAGTACTTCTGTGAGCCGGGTCGGATCTGGTCGCCAATGTGCCAGCGGATTTTACAGCGGAGCCCGAGGGGTTCTTGCCCTCAAAAGTCAGAGCTTTGGCTCTTGAGGTCCATTCTTTGTAGAAGAATTTAAGCTGATGGGTTTCGAGTGATGTGAAGGCCAACCGGATTTGCACACCCTACTGTCATTGTCGTTGTCGGATCCCGTAATTGTGCGGGGGTCGAGATTTCAAGAGGTTTTCTACTGGGTCTCTTATTGGACCATCAGATATTTTAATTTCAAGTCTTGTAATTGTATTTATTTTAGTTTTCTCAATGCAATGTGTCGTGCTTGTCCCTTTGTTCAACAAAGATTATGTGTTGACGGTGTTTCTAGGACAAACAGAATCAGATACATTCATTGTACCCCTCAGTGTTCATCTCTCTGTTTTTTGATATGGAGCTTTTCTTTCTTTTAGTTAATCTTGTATGGATCTTGTGTAGGGGTTTTCTAGTGAGCAAATGTATGATTCTGCAAAGGCAATTGTGCGCCTACGGAAAATGATTGGGCAAATGCTAGGAGATCGTGCACATTGCTTAAAAAATTCTATGAACTAACATTGCGTATGTCTGAATCTTTATATGTGACAAGAAATACACATATGATGTGATTGGTAATGTGCTTATTAAGTTGACAAATTGCATGCAATCGGATGATCTTAATATGCGTAGCATTGTGGTTAAAATAAGAGAGAAATATGACAAGTATTGGGAAAGTTGGAGAACATGAACATGTTGACTTACATTGCAGTGCTTCTTGATCTCCAAAACAAGTTGGAGGTTTTGGGTTATGTTCTTGATGATATATTTGGTGAAGGTGTTGAGGAGAAGAGCAAATTTATCAAAGGCACCACAACTGTATTGTTTAATAAATAAGGCCAAATATGGAACTATTGATCAAGAAGAAATGAGAGGGCAATCAACTAGTGAAGGTTCAAGTGTTGCTAGCAATCTGGTCATTTCTAGTGCAAGAGCACAGTACATGAAGAGGAGAAGCATACTCAATAAGGAGACACAATCGGAATTGGAAAGGTATCTAAGTGAAGAGAATGTGAAAGTCCTAATTTTGACATTCTTCATTATTGAAAGTCAATAGTGGAAGGTTTACCATCCTCTCTAAATTGGCCCGTGATGTGTTGCCCATTTCTATCTCTATGGTGGCTTCCGAATCCACCTTTAGTACCGGTGGACGAGTCTTTAATCTGTTTAGGAGCTCCTTCAATCTTTGAATTGTACAATATCTTATTTGTACCGCGGATTAAATTCGGGCTATCATGACAACATAAAGAAGACTAGTGTTGAAGAAGATTTGGATGAACTTAAGAAGTTGGACATATGTATGCATTTATATATAATTAAATCTTTTTTGAATTTTGATTTTCTTTTTTAGGGTGCTAACATTGTTTTGATTATATTTTATTTTATCTCTTTCTTTTTCAGATTTAGAGAAGTTTGCAATTGAGCCCACAGTCACGAACTTAAAATTTGGGGAGATGAGAGTGATCTGGAAGAGGGATTTAGGTAGAATATGTTATTGTCCATGTACCTCTCTAATATGTCCATTTACTTGTATATAATCTGTTTCTTCTTCTTTCCCCAGCCTTGATATGTCATTTGCATTATATTGCAGACTGTGTTGGTCTAGTCGAACTGAAAAAACTGAATTAAACCGAACCGAGTCGGTTCGGTTCCTAACTCTAATCAGTTCGGTTTGGTTTTGCAACAATCAACAAAAACCAAACCGAATCGACCGATGCTCACCCCTATTTCCCCTCTCGTTCTCTCTCTCTCTTTCTCTCTCTCTTCCCGTGTCACCGATGCCCGCCGCCGACCTCCACGTGCACCCCACAATCCCGCTACCGATGATTCCCACCTCCTCCCCGCTCGGCCTCCTCCTTCTCGCCGCTCGGCGTCACCACCAATCCGCCTATAGCAGATCCGATGTTGTCTTCCTCATCTCAGGCCGCTGCGGCCACCTCCTCTTCTTCTCAATTATTGTCTTGAGACGACATCGAACCCCACTTACAACACCTCGCATCGCCTCTACAACGTTGAGCCAACCTCGCCGACATCACTTCAATGACAAATCATCTCGCTGATGATGATGGACTTCTCCGACTTTAACTCATCGCCGTCTTCCTCGATCTGCAACAGTCCGCTGTTGTTGAAGTCAAATCTGTTCGGGTTCTCAACAACCTGATTTGGCCCGCACTTAAGAAAAAAGACAAGAAGACGGGTTTAAGTTACAAACCCGTACTACAGGAACCCGACCCGCACCCGTCTCCTACAGTGCTGAAGCAGATCCATTAGTCCAACAGACCTGATAAGCAATCCAGTTTGTTTTGGGCTGTAACTTGCACGCACGGTCTCTGATCAGGAGTTCTTTGAGGCGTTACGATCGTGACGATGAGAGCTTCGCATCAGTGCCCACTTTCCTAGATCTCTGTGATATTCAATAGGTTATTTTTTAACACAGTTTTTTATTTGTGAGTTGATATCCGCCTCTATTATTTTATTGATGTAACTTACTGCCACAAATAGTGAGATCGTGAGATTATGATAGCCCTGTAGTTGTTAGTCTTTACAATGCATTTGTAACTGTGCCATTTTAACTTAGTAGTTGCATTTAATTTATTCGAGATTAGAATAGTACAACTGTGATTGCATTATTTTGTTTAAATCCATCTGCTTGCGTATTACTTAAATTATTTTCTGACTTAAGATCGTATTGTTGGTGAAACATAGTGAAGTTTTGTTTTGGCACTGATTTTTGATTCACACACTTCACTGTTTCACATGAGTAACAATTTCAGGGATCAATAAAGATCGTCAATAGGCACATAGTAACACTGATATATATGTTTGCAAAATGCATTGTATACTTTAATGCATAGCGGTCAAACATGCAGCTAAAATAAAAATTTGGCAAGAATGTTGTACTTTTGTTTCAGGGATCCAAAAGCATGTCATCATGTCTCTATTGAAGTCACTTTTATTTATAGGGGACAGACACTTCTCAAAGTGGAAAGGATCTGTTGTGGACTCGGTAGTTGGTGCATTTCTTACTCAGAATGTTGCAGACCATCTCTCAAGGTAAACCTTTTAATTTCTTTATCATTAATTTCACGAGACAACCTAAGAAAGTTATTATGGATCACTTATGTTTAGTCTAATGTTTATTAGTTTACTCATAACTTCATTATTTTCACAGCTATGCCTTCATATCCTTAGCGGCAAGGTTTCCTCTTCCATCAGGATTTATGCATCCCCTTCTAAAACATAAACGATGGGGAAGGGAAAATGCTGCATCAAGAACAAAGATGGGGAAAGGAAAAGGTAAAAAGAAGAGACATCTAAATGGCTCTCTCTCCGAGAAGAGGCATTTCTAGTGATGCCGACAAGGAGAGAAGTATAGAGACAATGGACTCGGTGGTGGGAGGCATGCGGAGGCACTAAGGAATGCAAGTGTAGATGAAATTGCTGATGCCATTCAGATGCGAGGACAACAAAACAGGCTTGCGGAGAGAATCAAGGTTCAGGCAAAACAATACACCACGCACGCACGCACCGGGGGGGGGGGGGGGGGGGGGGGGTGGTGGTGGAGGGGGGGTTAAGAACTCTTTATTGACTGCACAAATATGTTACAAGCGTAGGCATAAGTACTAGTTTTCCCTCACAATATAGTGGTTCATGAGGGTGATGAGAGGACCTTTCATCACATACATGAATCAAACTAAGGAAGGAACAAACTAACTAGTACTCTATACAAAGCATATCACTACATAAAGCTCCCAATTTTCCAAGATTTGTGTTGACAGGTTTCATATCCCTTTTTCCAGCTACAATTCTGTATTAATACACTCATATCGTCATAAAGGATCTAGCTATTTGTCTCAACTTCTCCCCATGGAAAACTCTCATGTTCCTTTCTTTCCAAATGTGACACATAGCTGCAGCAAAGACCTATTTAGCCAAAGCATGTGCTCAGCTTCTTGCAGGAGACTGTCATGGCAAGAACACTTTCATCTTTCAGCATGGCTACAGTTTGAGCCAGTCCCAGCTTCAGTTTGAACAGAACCATATATACTTGGAGTATTCAGATTCAAAGAATAGATGATTTGAGTGTTTCCACATTCCATCACACAAACTGACAGGAATTATCCTAACTTATGCCCAGTTTCTAGCACATTGAATAAAAAATGTTTCTCAATCTTCTGACTGCAAACTCTTAGGACCAGATAACCCTAATTGGTTGTGGATTGCTTTAATATTCTGTTTCTATTATGAATTCTAACTAAATGAAACTGTAGGTATCAATAATCCATCTTCCTTAATCTACCAAAGATTTTTTATTTTCCTATTTTGACTTCGATGTGATTTATTACACAATATATATAGTTTGCACATTAGTATATTTTTACAACACAGCTGAGGCAGATTCTTCCGTATAAGGGCTACAAATGTTTTCACACATTCATTCATGTGGAAATTCCTTATTTAGTGTTTAGGTTGTATCAGACTCTCAGTTTTCTAGACATTGTTACTTATATAATCAACCGTTTAATCCTAAATGCCATTAGAGTCTGTTCACAGTTGACTTATCTTTTCCTTTTTCTTTTAATTTCCCTGTAGTGGTTCTTGAAAAACTCGTTGAACTTCATGGAAGCATTGATCTCGAATGGTTAAGGAATGTTCCATCTCACAAAGCAAAGTAAGGCTAATCATATATCTCTCTCTCTCTCCTCTTTTTTAAGAATCATGCATTTTTTTGTGTGTATTATGGGTGTGAGTGCGCCATTTATTTTTACTTAGCTAAATGCAATCTACTTAGACCAAAAATTTCATAAACATTGTGATAAGAGGAATAAGGTGTCATTAATGGAGGATACCTTATTGGAGAAATATTGAAGCCTGACTTACATACAAGAAGAGATAAGTAGACTAATGCATGTTATGTACGGTTATGGAAACTAAAACATTGAATATACATGATTAGACTTTCTATGTATGAGGACACATGACTTGTTACATGCTTGCAGAGAGTACCTTCGAGCCATACATGGTTTGGGGCTCAAAAGTGTTGAATGTATTAGCTTGTTGACTCTTCATCAAGTTGCTTCCCGGTAAGTTTAATTTATTTCTCTTTGAAATAGAAGTGACTGGCATTTAATACCTTTCCTGTCTGAAAAAATTCTTATATTTTAAAATATTAATATTGTACTTGTCTTTTCCATCCTTGATAACAAGGTTGATACCAATGTTCGACGTATTTGTGTGAGACTTGGGTGGGTACCACCATTTCAACCTTTGCCAGAGTCTGCATTGCATCTCTTAAAACTAAAAACAGTAAGTAACTTCAGAAAAACTGTTTACCGATTTCCTTCTTTAGGAGCATAAAATATGTTTAAAGATAATAATTTGGATAGCACCTAGCATCAAAACATTCTAAAATATTTTATTATACAAAGGTATCCTAAGACTGGGCTTGTTCATGAATACCTGTGGACTCGGCTGTGTACTCTTGATCACCAGACATTGTAAGTTCTGGAAACTCGTCACATAATTTGCATTTATAAAACTTTGGCAATACCCAACCAATTCCATTTTACTAGACTATCTTATTTTAAACATTTGCTTGATTATGCAGGTATGCGCTGCACTATCACATGATTACTTTGGGAAGGTATGATCCTGGCTTTATAGAGGCTAGAAAAAATGTCTGTATTAAAGTATTTGATTAACTACATGTAGGTCTTCTGCACAGAAACCAAGCCAAATTGTACTGCATGTCCAATGAGAGGAGAATGCAAATACTATGCAAGTGCATTAGCTAGGTATATCTCCAAAACATTAACGCATTCAAACTAGCACTATTATACTCTCCACATCAACTATATGCTAGATGTGAAGGGATTTATACATATCAATATCACATGTCTATTACAAGGTCATACAAGTTCATATGTTCCTTAACATTTGTTAACATTAAATATAACACACGCTTGTAGCGAATATCATCAAAATAGAGCCTTGTTTTAATGAAATTACGTATTTAATGCGTTCTCTGTAAAGAAATACATCCATGCTGGCAACAGAATGATCTAAACTTTTTTCTAGAAATAAAAATGTTAGTAGAAATATTACTAGGAGCTGAAGCTAAGCATAATAAGAATCAGTTATGCAATTCTTCTCCAAAACCTACAGCTTAAAGATTCATCATGTTATATATCATGAATGTAATATATCATTCAGATATTTTGAAGAGAATTCATACATACCAAACTAGTGCCTCAAATATCATGCAAGAACAAGACGGTGAAACTTATGCGCATTTTCTTGATACAATCAGTAGTCTATTTACCATAAATACATAGTAATTCATTATTTTGTGAAGAAAAAACTTTTATGCCTAGTATCCATGCCTTACATATAATATTCTTAATGCAGTGCGAACCTTGCACTTCCTTTGGGAGAAGAGAAAATATTAGTAATCTCAGAATTCCCTCTACCCTTGAGAATGATAGAAGTCAAGACTTCAGGTCTGTACATGTGGGTAGCCAACCTGCAGAAGAAAACGTCAATAATAACTATGAGACCATAATTGAAGATCCAGTCTCTCCAGAACATGAACGCACACAAGCAGTAGAAATTACAGTAGAGGATATAGAGGACACCTTTTACAAATATGAAGAGATATGAAAATTGATCTTAAATCAGAAAAGTTCAAGAATTTGAAGCACAATATGCAAGAAAGCAATATAGAGATGCGGGTTGGAGATATGTCAAAGAATTAGTTGCTTCAATTCCCATGTCCAATGTGAAGAAGAGTCGCTTTCGGACAGAGCGTCAAGTGTATGTACCTATGCATTATAAATTCTTAATGTTGTACAAAATCTTGAAATTCAATAAAAATATAATTCTTTTCCCAAAAGGTGAAAATAGATGTCAATACCAAATGCCATAATGTAATATATTAATCAAGTTTTAAATGCTGTATTGTCTGAGCTAATTATGTCTTGTCCCTGTTTGCAGCTATGAACTTCCAGATTCACACTTTCTTTTGCAAGAGGTAAGTTGTTCAACCCAAGCGGACGACGTTTTTATTTGTCTTCTAACCTGCATGAGAAATACTTATAGTTTATGTGTCACAGATGGACTGTAGGGTACCAGATGATCCTTGCCCTTACCTCCTTGCGATATGGACTCCAGGCAAGTACTACCAATTATTTTTCAATTTCAATTTTTAAGGTCATACTTTATGGAGAAAAGGGTAATGTATAAGAGAACTCTCTGGCTTTATATAAGATGTTATAATAAACAACCAGATATTTTTCATAAAAACCCAGTTTTCTTTTTTTGCGGAAGTTTATTAGTACTTGTTTTGAAAAAACTTGCAAACCACACAAGACTCATGGTGGAGTAGAATGATCTTTATATAGTTTATTATTAGTCATCCTATGTTGCACCTGACTAACTCCTTCCTGGGGGATTTTAACTGCTAGGTGAAATTGCAGAATCAACCGAACCACAACAACCATGTTGCAACACTCAAGACTCTGCTAAATTATGCAATAGTATGATGGAGGCTTGTGATCAAATAGTCAGAGGCACAATTCTGGTTAACACTTAAAACTTCTCTGTTGTATGTTACAAATATTTAATCATTTTATGGCTTGTGATTGGCCTAAAGGTATATAACAAAAACTATGGACATGTGAAACTAGTCGATTTAGTAGCTAATCCTTGGACTATTGGAATAGCTTGGGTTACATCCCAACAAAAGTTAAGGGGAAAAAAATTCACGAGATAAAAAAATGATGCATGCAACAAAGTCCTAAATGTTTATGATGACAATCAAGCCCTTATTGCGTTATGCCCCCTAACCATTTTATTTGAAAATTACATAAATATAAAGTATTACTGTTAAAATGATGTAACTCGGGAATACTTGAAGTCTTCATATCACACATGCACTAGTTGTGGCTGAAGTGTTGAGATCTATTACCGATCAAACAACATAGAAACACCGAGTTGAAGACTTGGCAGCGGAAGCGTAGAAGATCTACCACTAGCAAGAATTGAAACTAAAACACTACACAACCAAAGAACACCAGATTTAATATGGTTAGGCAATATGCCTACATCCATGGGGAGGAGAGGAGAAATCTTTATTGAAAATAGAGAGGAAATACAAGAGTTACTTAGAAGATCTCTCACAACTCTCAATGATAGAAATCTGAAATTCTTTTGAATTCTTGACACACCTTCAAAGGGCCACCCCAAGGGGTTTATATAGGCACCTAGGATGATCCTAGTTCAATACAAACTCCAACAATCAAATCAGCACCACCTCAGAGAAATAGAAAACCCGGATCCAAACCAAAAAAGAAAACAAAACCGTATTAGGAAACTGTCAAAACCCGTATTAGTCGATTAGGGCAAATCATTAGTCGACTAATTCCAAGTACTACTCGACTATACCCAGAATCTAGTCGACTACTGTAATGCAATATGAGAATCCAACTTTCTATTGCAGGACCTAGTCGACTATACCAAAGTATTAGTCGACTATCCCAAGACCTAGTCGACTAATAAGACCTATTAGTCGACTAATAACATGCACATGTTTGTACATGTTCGTGCTTGATTTGTGAAGCTTGTAACACCTCCACCTGAACCTGAATTCTTCTCTAATGAATATGAGACACTCTAAATACTAACAATCTACACCTTGACTCATGTTCATTGAGTCCCTCCGTAGAAATTGGCCTCTGCTTCATTCGCCTTGCTTTCTTCCCCCTTTTGTGACTTCATATGGCTCCCTCCCAAGAGCCCGTTCGTTACTTTATCTTTGATGAACCTTGATGAAGTTCAGAGATGCTATGAACTTCTCCACCGGGATGATATTCGTCATCATATCTGCTGGATTCTTCTTCATGCTGATCTTTACCAAATCGATTACCTTATCATTCATAACTCACTGACGTATCTTGTGATACCTCACATCAATGTGTTTCGTCCTCTTGTGATACTTGTGATCTTTAGCGAGATGAATCACTCTGACTGTCGTAATGAATCAGAACTGAATCCTATATGATACTAAACGTCTCAACCAATCTTCTCAATCATAAAGCTTCCTTTGATGCCTCAACTGCAGCCATGTACTCCGCCTCTGTTGTTTAAAGAGCAACTATATCTTGTAACTCTGCCTTCCAACTAATGACGCACTCAGTTACTGTGAACACATAGTTTGTCGTAGATCTTCACTGATCAAGATCTCCAGCATAATCTGCATCAAATATAGCGTTGTAGTACCCTAAGATTCCCTGTTTCCAATCTCTGAAACACCAAGCTAGTTCTGCAGTCCCTTGCAAATATCGTAGCACCCACTTCACTGCTTCCCAATATTGTTTTCCTAGATTTGACATGAACCGACTTACTGTACTAACTGCATAGGCTAAGTCAGGCCTAGTGCAGACTATAGCATACATGAGTGATACCACCGCACTAGCATATGGTACTCGAGATATCTCTTCCTCTTTCGGTGATTGTGGACACTGCTTGGAGGATAATTTGAAGTGACTTGCCAAACGAGTAGTGACTGGTCTTGCTTCTGCCATGTTGAATCTCTCCAACACCTTGAGAACACAGTTCTCCTGGGATAGCCAAAGTTTGCGCCTCTGTCTCGAGTGATTTTCATACCTAAGATCTTCTTAGTTTCTCCCAAATTTTTCATGTCAAATTCTTTCTTGAGCCGAGCTTTAAGCTTCTTAAAACGTGTCTTGTTTCTCGTAGCAATCAACATATCATTCACATATAACAACAAATATGTCAAATCATCACTCTGCTTAAAATAGACACAACTATCATACTCATATTGGTTGTATCTGGCCTTGATCATGAAAGAGTCAAACCGTTTGTACCACTGCCTGGGAGATTGCTTAAGTCCATAGAGGGACTTTTTTAGAAGACGCGTGATCGAGCCAAACCTGCACAGAAAAATAAAGAATTTTAGGAACAGTGCTAGGTCCTCATTTCTACCGTGTAGCCTAGGGCTAACGGGTCGTGATCCACAGGGAAGGACAGCGATGGAAGCATTATGTAAGTTTCTTCTTTTAATTTACAAAAACTAGTTAGTATTTATCTTCTCAGTTTATAAAAAGCAAATAAAAATATTAAGTTAAGTTAAGAAGGAGATGGTAGAAGAAGAGATGATGGTATCGTTGTTGTTTTATCTATAAAAGAAAAGGAACCAAAAAGAGATAAAGAAAAGTGTGATGCAAAGATTAGAAATAAAAGAAGAATATTTACCTCTACTGTTGAACCATAAATGAAATTTACCTTAGCATCGAGTAAAGCAAAGTAGTAGAAAAGAATAAAGGAAAGAAAGGCTTCGGCGAGATTGAGCACAACGAAGAAAAGTGGAAACCTCCATTGATTGTCACCTTCAATATAGACTTCTTGAATAAAAGATTACAATAGTATCACTCTACAATAACTCTTCCTCTCTTTTGATCATGTAACTCTCTCTAACCTAAGCTAAAAAGAAAAATAAAAGAAAAACAAAAATTACATTGAAGAAGAAAAGAAAACCTAAACTAAAGTTCTCTCTGAAGTGGTGTGTTTTCTGCCTTCGAGGTATGAGGGTATTTATAGGAGAAAATCAGAGGGATAGAACGCGTATGAAGATAGGAAGAGTTGGATATTTCTGAATTTGAATTCTTTCCTTATCTCCAAACTTGATTTGATTTATCCAGAAATTCAATTCTGATCTGCAGGCTGTTGGCGTGTTAATTGCTGAATATCACTTATCAACTAATAGAATTTGAACGAGTGATCAACATAAGAATTGTAACCCTTTAAGTCTTCTTTCTGTAGCATATTGAATCATCAGATTTGACCTTCGGTAGTGAAAGTTATGATTAAAATACTAAACAGTATCTAGCCTGAATTCGAATCTAAATTGCTTCATCTCATCCGTTGATCTTCTCTCAATCCATTTATCCTCTTAGATTTTCAATTTGTCTTCTAGAATTGATAAGATATTCATTTATCTTTAGCGAAACAGATAGGGTCTTCAAATAATCCATTTTTTCTTTGAATATTCATTTATCTCAGCGAACTGATCGGGTCTTCAAATAATCCATTTTTTCTTTGAAATGAGATGATATTATCTTATCTGATATATTCAGTTTTCAGATAAGATAGCTTCTATAACCTTTGGATTTGAATCGATCCCTTTTCTTTTGAACTTTTCAATTTAATTGGATAAATTTCATGATTATCTTCTCCATATCATACCCTGCATGAATTAAGACATTAAGACAAGTTATTTGTAATATTCATTACAGAATATATGTAGGAATGTTATAATATTTATGCAATATATGTGTCTAAACAACACGCCTTGTTTTCTTTACCTTCTTGAATATAACCTTCAGGTTGTTTTATGTATATCTTCTCCTCCAGCTCACCATGCAGAAATGTTGTTTTGACGTCCATCTGCTCCAACTCTAGATCAAACTAAATAACTATCGTCAATAACATCTGAATAGATGTATGCTTGACTATAGGAGAAAAGATCTCATTCTAGTCAATACCCTCCTTCTGAGCATATCCCTTGGCAACTAACCTTGCATTGTACTGCTCATTGTCCTTCTTGCGAAAAACCCATCTGTAACCTATTGCCTTGAAGTCCTTTGGAAGATCAACTAATGTTTATGTTTGATTTCTATCCAAAGACTCCATCTCTTACACCATGGTTGTAATCCACTTGTCGTGGTCATCTGCCTCGATCGCTTCCATGTAACTTTCAGGATCTGTTACTAATGCGAAAGAGACATGATTATCTTCCTAGTCATATCTTGTTGGTGGCACCGTAACTCTGACTGACAGCCTTAATGGTCTAGGTTACTCTTGAGTAGCCTCCTGTTTGTCTCCATATGAATCTGAGGAGTCCTCTTTTGACCCTTCAGGCCTTTTAGGGCTCTCTGAGAACTCAGCTTCCTTTTCCCAAGTGTTTGCCGAACTATCTGAAGTTTCACTTTGCGCTTTATCCTCCATCTCTGACTTTTCTTACAACATTGATTTTTCGTCATAGATCACATCTCTACTGGTAAAGGCGCTCTTTGTCTTGAGATCTCAAAGTCTAAAACTCTCTACTCCTTTGGTGAACCCGATGAAGATACACTTCTTAGACTTGGACTCTAGTTTGTTCCTTTTCTGACTATCAACTAAACTATACGTCGGGCAACCAAAAATTCGTAAGGTTGAACAGTCCACAGACTCTCCTCGTCATATCTTCTCTGGGATCTGAAGATCAATAGCTATTGATGGTGATATATTTACCAGATAACTCGCATGATTCACCGCCTCTGCCCAAAATCCTTCTGACATGTCAGCCTGTAATCTAATACTACGGGCATGCTCTGTTAGTGTCCGATTCATGTGTTCTGCTACTCTATTTTGTTCTGGTCACCCTGAAATACTTAATTGGTGTTTGGTGTCCTTACTTGCTAAGTAATTTTGAATTCTTTAGAGGTATACTCGCCTCCTTTATCGGACCTCAAGACTTTCACCTTCCGCCCTGCCTGATTTTCCATCATAGTTTTCCACTCCTTGACCTTCTAAAATACTTTTAATTTTTGCTTCAAGAAGTATACCCAAACTTTTCTTGAAAAATCATCTATGAAAGTAACATAGTACCCAGCACCCCCAGTGGATGCTATTGGCAAAGGCCCCCCCCCATTCATGTGTATGAGATCTAGCAAGCTTTTTGTCTTGTACTAAGATATAGAGAAAGCTACTTTACGCTGCCTACCCATAATGCAAAATTTACAAAGATCAAGTTTGCAATATTTGATACCTGGTAGAGCACTCCTTTTGTGTAGGGCTTGAAGACCTCACTCGCTCATGTGTCTGAGACGCATGTGCCAAAGTCTTATAGTATCCTCCTTCTCTATTGCTGCTAAAGCATCACCAATAATAATACTTCCTGTCAACTTGTACAAATTTGCTGTCCGTTCTCCTTTGAGAATCGTCATAGAGCCTTTAGTAACTTTGATTCCTCCATCTACACTAGAAAACTTGTACCCTCGAGCTTTCAAAGCTCTCAACGAGAGAAAATTCTTCTTTAAATACGGAACGTGTCGAGCGTTCGTGAGGGTTCGAACCTGTCCATCAAACATCCTCATACGGATGTTGCTGATGCCAACAGTCTTACACACAACGTCGTTTTCCATCAAGACAGAGCCTCCATCATAATACTTGTAAGTACCGAACCACTCCCTTTTTGGGCACATGTGGTTTGTACACCCCGAGTCAAGTAACCAAGCGTCTGAGTATTTACCTTTTCCTGTCTCAGTCGTCAAGACATCACATGAATCCTCATCTGCTTTCTCGACAATCCCAACTTTGTAATGGTCCCAGTCTTAATATTTTCCGTTATCACAATCATCATTGGTTATCCTTAATCCAAGCGTGGGACCCATTAAGATACAACACTTCGATTTCGGCTAACGTCAGCCTACTTATGGCTTCACAACATTTCCGCTCAAAGTGCATATATGATCTCGACATGATTTATCATATTTCCAAACATTGATCCGACAACCCGGTCAGGAACACATAGCCTACGCATTACTACTCCATAACCCCATAATATAAACAAGATTCAAGTCAAGCACCTATTAACACAAGCATTTCAATATATTACAAAGTTCATGGCAAGCATCAACATAGAAGTTTTATATAGTGTTTCTTAAACAATATATATATAAGATGGAACATGCAAAAAGGTGAAAATAATCTCCCGCTGCCACCTATCACGTAAGTTACCATTAAGCGGGTCCTTTGCCTTTATCCAAACCTGGAGGTGATTAATATAACAGGGTGAGCTTAATAGCTCAGTGAGTAAAACAACAAACATATGCATGACCATTATGTATGTCTATTGGACTTTATCACAAAGGTAACAATTGTAATTTATACTATTTTTGTATATTTTCAGGTATATGTTGAAAGTCTTGACCAAAACACAGTCAGTGGTCCTATTAGTCGACTTGCCCTTCCTATAGTCGACTAATACTGATATTAGTCGACTTAGCTTAAAACTATAGTCGACTAAGCCCTGTCCAAAAGATATCCACTCTCTGTTGGCTGTTTGTAATTGAAGATAGTCAACTACCCTATCTTATGTAGTCGACTAATCCTCGTATTAGTCGACTTATCACCATCTATAGTCGACTAATCCTGACCAAAAGAAGATGTCCACTCTCAGTTTGCTGCCTGTAACTATGGCTAGTCGACTAAGGGTGGTTACCAGAGACTTGCATACCTGTTTCTCCCATTTACAGTCGACTTGGCCCAAGGGCTAGTCGACTAATCCTGTTGAAATTGCTTATAGTAGTCGACTATCACAGAGTCTAAATAATAACAAATTCTTATAGTTTTAACATACGTTTTCTATCTTAACCATAATAACACACTTGTTAAACATGAAGTTGGACTCCCCCCTTCGGTCACCTCCGGTTAAACTCAGTTTCTTCCTCCTATACATTATTCAACGTAATATTCTCTCCTTCGATCACCTCCGGTTCAACCCGGTCCCTTCCTCCTATACGTTATCGTAATATTCTCCCCTTCGGTCACCTTCGGTTCAACCTGGTCCCTTTCTCCAAATATGCAATAATTATCTTTCATGTAATAACAACATGTAAGGATTCATAAAGCAATGTCAACATAAATAACTTTCATGATTCTACTTTACATTATGCCAACATTATGAAAGTCATTAACATGGATAAGTAACAACTTGCTAAGTTAACCACATGTGAGCCTTTTTAAGGTAACCAACACATTATATGTGTAGCCGTATATGTGTATAAAATCAAGTATTACTACTATTCATAGACTATTTCTTCTTAAGAGATATGTGTTTAACTACCGAGTATACACAATAACATGTCGATCATGCATAATGGTAAGCATACATGAGAATAACAATAACATATCACCATAGGATATAATGTACACATAAAGTCTATAAACCATACACATGCATTATCGTTCATTTTCACGTCCACTTATAACTTAGCAATTCTCCACTTTATTTCAAACTTTACACTACCTACTATTATTTTGGGGTTTGGATGTTCTACTCACCCTTGAAGAGAATATCCTCGATTATCGAGCTTGGTTACCGGCTATAATGAAGTCTACAAGACCATAACATCATAATTAGTTTCTACTTTAAAGAGTATGAGAGGGGTGTAGTAGTCTTAAGGATTTCTTACCTTCTTTAACCAAAATCACCCTCCCAACTTGTTAACCTAGGCCAACCTTGTCTTCAAGAATTATCCCTCTAAGGTGATGTTAGATCACCACTATTCCATGTTCTAATAAGTGTTTTGGAGGAGATAATATAGGTAAAGGGAGGCTTTTAGTATAAAGGAAGGAAGGGAAATAGTAAGTGAATGAGAGGGAGAGAGTGAGTGAGTGAGTGAGTGAAGAAAATGGAGGGAAAAATGGGGTTTGCTAGCTGTTTTTGGCCTTGGCCGGTTGCAAAAGTGGAAGGGAGGGAATTCTTTTGGAGTTGGAAATCAAAGAGAAAGAAAGAGTATTGCCAAATGAGAATTTTCTCCTCATTTCTACTCTTTATATACCTCATTTCTTTCAATGATATCATGCCAACTGTCCCCCCCAAATCATTTCTCTACACCTATAACTTACTCCTATAAGTGAGGTCCCCATGCCTTTCCCCTTCATGAAGTACTTGTACCAACAAGTATGGTGGGGAGTATGGGAGAAGGTCAACATGCATGTGTGTATTTAAATGCATATACATATATACTAGTATATGCATGATATAATGTTTAGTATAAGTATCCTACATGAATTCTTGTTTCCATATTACCTCCCTAAAGCACTCAAGTGTTAAGTAGGTGATTAATTAAGGCAAGTGTTACAAGCTTGATCTGATTTTCCACTGGTTTTAGCCCCATCAGAATCTTTGCCGCCTTTTCTCTTCAGCATCTTCTTGTATTTCATACAATTTTTCTTGATGTGCCCTAGTTTCCTGCAAAAGTAATAAGAGAAACTGCTAGAAGCCTTTGGATCTCTTTTGGTTCCCTTACTCTTTGATCTTCCCCTCTGGCCCTTGACAAACAATCCTGAGGCATCCTCTGTAGAATCTGTCTTCTTCATCAGCTCGTTGTTAATTTGCCTGACATCTTCTAACTCTAAGGTCTCCTTACCATGCATGATGGTGGTCGCCAAGTGGTCATAACTTGACGGAAGAAAAGAAAGTAACATAAGAGCTTTGTCTTTTTCTTCTTGCTTAACCTTTAGAGCTAATAAGTCACTTAAAATTTTATTAAAAGCATTGAGATGTTATAAAATAGGCGTACCTTCCTTTATCCGAAGGCTGTATAACTGCTTCTTCATGAAGAGCTTGTTCGACAAACTCTTCATGTAAAGGCTCTCCAGCTACACCAAAGACCAGCAATTTTTCCTCGTTCATCACGTTGTAGAGGACCTCATCTGATAGGCACAACATGATCGTCGCCTTTGCGCGGAAGTCGATGTCGTTCTACTCATCATCCTCCATCTTTGATGGCGTCTTCTCAATATCAAGCAGGGCTTTGTGTGTGCCCTTCTTCACGAGCAATAATGTTATTCGTATCTTTCACAATAGGAAGTTGGACTTCCCGTCGAATTTCTCCACCTCGAACTTGGTTGTCGTGGTCGACTTGCTAGCCATTGCTTTGATACCAATTTGTTGAGATCTATCACTGATCAAACAACAGAGAAACACCAAGTTAAAGACTCGACAGCGGAAGCGAAAGCGTAGAAGATCTACCACTAGCAAGCAATTGAAACTAAAACACCACACAACCAAAGAACACCATATTTAACATGGTTCGGTAATGTGCCTACGTCCACGAGGAGGAGGGGAGAAATCTTTATTGAAAACAGAGAAAAAAATACAAGTGTTATAAGAATATATCTCTCTCTCACAACTCTCAATGGTGGAAATCTGAAATTCTCTTGAATTCTTGACACACCTTTAAAAGGCCACCCCCAAGGGTTTATATAGGCACCTAGGATTATCCTAGTTCAATACAAACATTAACAACTAAATCAGCACCGTCTCAGAGAAATAGAAAACCCGAATCCAACCAATACAGGAAACATAACCGTATTAGGAAACTGCCAGAACCCGTATTAGTCGACTATGGCAAATCATTAGTCGACTAATACCAAGTATTAGTCGACTATACCAATAATCTAGTCGACTATTGTAATGCAATCTGAGAATCCAACTTTCTGTTGCAAGACCTAGTTGACTATACCAAAATATTAGTCAACTAGCCCAAGACCTAGTCGACTAATAAGACCTATTAGTCGATTAATAACATGTGCACTGCCTATACATGTCCGTGCTTGATTTGTGAGGCTTTTAACACATTCACCTTAACCTGAATCCTTCTCTAATGAATATGATGCACTCTAAATACTAACATGAAGGTCTCAAGTATGGGTAGTAACGGTGAAGTGAGGGCCTAGTGGCATTCGGCTTCGGCCAATCTGGTAGGTATGCTTGATGTAAAAATGGTTCAGGTAGTTCCAAGTCCAGAGACAAATTGTATCTTGGAACCAAGGAACATAGAATGCCATCATTGTCATCAGTAGGTATCTCGAGTATAATTGTCTACACATAAGAACGAAAAAGAAAGGGATAAACCTAAGGAGAAATCCTTTAATATGACAATTTAATGATTTTTCTTAAAGCATATGATATTTCAGTAATAAAGAAAAAAACTATATGGCAACTAAGTTATTGCCAGTAAAGAATTTAGCTATACCTAAGTAAATGACAAAGTAACGATTTTCAAGTAACAAACACAAGTAAATAAAACATGAAATGAGTAATAGGTTAAATAAGATAGCTTAAATATCTTGCATCCATGGTACCCCATAAGTCGTGTAAATAACCAATTTACTATATTAAATGTTGTATTTACTATATTAAATGTCAACAGTCAACTTATCAAACACCCTACAGTAGGTATCATCTGATATGGAAAAACTAAAAATAAATTAAACAGAAAATGATAGAAACAATATGAAATGTTAATACCCAATGGTGTGGGAGGAAGGGGATGGTGAAAAACCTTGAGAGGAAAAATGGATGAGTTTGGAGAAATAAAAACAAAAGAGGTAAGAGATAATGGAATGAGGAGTGTCGCATTAAGCTACATGTCAGTTTTTAGGTTTCAAAACCATCCCAAGCCCACTCTCATAATGCATATGCAGTTGGAAAAAGATATGTGTAGCACATATGGTTTGTTTGGACTACTCCTTTTCTCATACTCGGTCGCACATGGCCAAGTGCACCCAATATTTTGCATATGTGGTGGAGTAAGCAAATCCTATGGTTTTTGTGACGACTAAAAGGAAATGAAAATAGTTTTGGTTACTGTGCAACAGTAGGTAGTGAATTGGCTTAGGGCTTCATGTGGGGCCCTTGTAAAGAGAGAGATCTTAAAGGGCCTAATAGCAGAAAGCTATAGGATAGACTACCTAAAGGTTCATTTACTTCTTTGGATAAATATTGTGAACTATGCATTGGAAATTAAACTTCAAGAAATTTTAGGAATTTAGGTTCCATAAGTATTTGGGATATATATCTTAGATTCTTAATGGTGGGCCATGATTTAAAGATCCCTTGAGCTAGGTTTATGAAGTTCATGTTGTTTATAGATTGATAAGTGACCATCAATGTTGTTTGACATTTTGTTCAAATTTTGAGAAAGAAATATGATGAGGATCGCTCTAACTTTAGTTTATTTAGTTCTTTATTTGTGTTATTTATTTAGTAGCGTTTTTGTCCCACATTGGTTATGGTGAGAGAGTACTCTTTGTATGGGCCTATTTAATGCCAATTGTTGTAATTGTTTAGTTAAACTATGAAGAATTGAATTGAACACATTTTTGTTTAGAATGGTGATTTGCTATCGAAATTTGAATCTTTGCATGATGATGTGTAGAGTGAGAGAGATCTCTCAGATGCTGAAGCCCGAATTATTTTTATCCCCTCATAATCCTAATTTCTTTCCCCTCTTCCTTCCCCATTTTTGTCCTGCATCAGTTTGGTTTCAGAGCTAAATTCTTGCTCAAATCTTCTTCCACATAAAATTCTCTAAAACCTAGCCTCCACCACAACCTCAATAAAACCCTAGACTCAAATTCTTCTCTGCATCATTCTCTTCTCTAGTTCAAAAAAAAATTCAAAGAAGGGAAAGAAAAAATAAAAAATCGTAAATCCTACTTTCATCGTCTTCCCTGACGCACCATTGTAACCCAACCCACCAAATCTCCATCTCCTCCCACTTCGCTGTCGCGCCATTATGGTGCCCTCGCCGCCTTTCTCCAATACCACCGATGTCGGAGATCCTTCACTCAACCTTGTCATCAAGATCCTTCCTCAACCTCGTCAGATCCTCGCAGATGCTCCATCGACCTTGTTATCAAGATCCTCCCCTAATGCTTTATCAACCTCGTCATTGCTTTCAGTCATCGCTGACGTCGCCGACATCAAAGTCGACGAATATCCAGTCCTCCACCTCTTTCGTCTCAACCGCTGATAGCCCCCAAGCCTCTCATCGCAACTCCAGATCCGATCGCAAGCCTCCTGCCGCCTTGTTGACCTCGCCGAAGTCTCCTCGCTGCCACAACACCATCGCCGTCACAACACCATCGCCGCCGCCGCCCTAGTCACCGCAAGTGTGCCTCAAGAAGCTCTAGATCAAAGGAAGAAGAGAAGAGACGCGGGTGTGGGTTTAGTTTTCAAACCCAATCTAATTCATTGTTGGGTTTAAGTTGTCAAACTCACGAAGGATCCGACCGGTTTTTCACAGTCAAAACCTGACCCGCCAAGTCACTGCTGACGTTGGCGACTCAAACGCTGACAACTCGGTTTGACCTGAGTCAATCTCGAGCCGAGCTGAGCTGATCCGCCGTGTCGCCAAGCAGACCGAGTCGTTGCTGATGTCAATTGACATCTCCGAGCCATCACTGACGTCATTGGCTCGTCTGAGCCGCTATTGTTCACAACAGCAGTACAACGACCTTTTGGAGTCCGTTTCGAGCCTGTTTAGAGTTCGATTTTAGTTCTGTTCGAAGTGTTGGGTTCGTAACTGAGAATCAGAGCCGACATGACAGAGAACATCGACCACACAACAACAACTAAGCCATTTGTCCTAAGTATTTGGGGTAGGCTATATGAACCAAAAGAGAATTACGCCGGATCGGGCACATGGATCAGCTTTCTTCACTCATTCCTATCGAGCAATATGTCTTCACTAAGACCTTTAGCCTTTATATCTTATCGTATTACCTCCATCCATGTTTTCTTCGGTCTCCCCTGCGCTCTTTTAACTTGCCCTAAATTGATACACTCTATTCGGCGGAGTGGCGCATCTGTAGGTCTACGTCGCACATGATCAAACCATCATAGGTGATTTTCTCTCATCTTCTCTTCTATAGAGGCTACACCTATCTTAGTACGAACATCGACCGCATGATAGAAAACATGACCGCATGCTAGAGAAACTTGACCTTATCCTCAGACTAGTTCCGAGTTGTAATTCTACATTAAAGAGGATAAAGTCATGAGGCGAGGTCGACATATTAGTATCGTCCCTAATGATGATGTTAGAGAATCAGAAGTTCATGAGGCTGAGCCAAAGCCAGAGTCAGAAATTGTTGAAGAGCCGTAGCCGGAACCGGATTCAGAAGTTGTTGATAAGCCAAATCCAGAGCCAGAAATGGAAGAGTCTGTTATTGAGGCCCCTGTAGATTTTCTAGCGGAGCCAATCATTGAGCTATTATCGTCTTTACCAGCTATAAGAGTTCCCTTGTCCCTGAGGTCGCCTGACATGTACGACCTGTTGTAGATCTTTCTAAATGAGACATTTTCACAGGAATTTGGCATCTTGGTATGCGGTTCAGTTTTCAGCGAAGCTGATTTGAGTTGTTTTGCAGCATTTATCCTACTCGAGCTACCTTCAACTGCGGCCAATCTAGACGTGCAAATCCAGGGTCGTCAGTAAGCGGCCCAATGAGGTAAAATAAAGGGAAAAGGTGCTTGTGCATGTAACGTGTAAGCATACTATAATACTATCATGAAGATATACCGAATAAGAAAAATGAAATAAATAAAAGAGTAATAAGAAAAGTGTATAGTGCAATGAATATTAATGAGAATATTACAAGTATCATGATGACATGCAATACCTAACTTTATAAACAATGAGATCAATTTGTAATAATATCCTATGTCAGGTCATGAGTACAATCATGTGTCTATCATGGCATACATGTATTAGATGTCTATCATATCATATGTCTAAATATTGTCACAGTATGCAATTAAACGGTTTATCATTATTAATTATGTCAGCAAACACCAATTGCCACCCGTAATAGGCGCATCCCATACTACTTCTACTACACATGTCAATCAGAATCCTAAGTTATTGAAACTAATAGAAAAGATATTGTTCATACTTTAGTTGGGTCCCATATATACCCGGGACCACGACACAGATGCCTGGCGCTGAACTAGGCCGTACCGCCAGGTACTACAGTAAAAGTATAACAGTAACAATATGGGATGTCAGTCATCCCTGGGAACCCTACAGTGGAACCCAATATCGGCTGCGCAACCTGTATCCTAGGTCCACCCAAATACAGATGCTGTCTTCTCCATCAATTTTTTCAATCCCAGTGTAAATTATCTTTTTATATTATTATTGAATTCAGTCATAACAATCAATATCTAAGTTACTTAGAATACTGGGACATTATAGTGAGAGTAATAATACAGTATATCAGTAAATAGTAATCGTATACACTGTGAATAATAACAATAACAGTGAACAGTAACAGTAACTTGTATACAATGAACAATAGAACTGTACAGGGTGTTACAGTCTAATAATACTTTCCCAGTGATTTTCAGTAACATGAATTAATAAAATAACAAGTCCGAATACTGCTCAATAGGCAGTCTCATCTAGAACTGACAAATATCTCATTCATCTGCACTAGGATACAATAATAACTGACCCATCAACTTATGATCTCAATACAATCATCGTCAATATCAAGTATCAATCCATATCAAAGTAATTTAGTATAGTAAACTACCATCTCAATGAATCAATAATCAGTTCTCTCACCCTGTCAATCTACTATGGTCCTCAAGTCATCGTCGATATATCATCCTCTAAGTCACTGATATATCCGAATCTCAATAAGTGAAATAACTATATATTCTGATACATCTAACCAAATCCTCACACTCCAATCCGATCAAGATCATCACACACTCTCACTTCTGTCAAGGTCAATCACAAGATCCCAAAACTCAAGTAACATATCAAGTATATATATATATATATATATCTAAATCCACCAGGTCAGGTCAACCCAATCAACGTCTATTCCTCAACCCCCAAGTCAACTCCAATCCAGTTCAGTCTACTTGACAAGTCCAAGATCCTATCCTTTTAATTAGAATCTCCTATTTTATCAGTTACAAATATCCAATGGAATTTCTATCTAAATAATCACCAAATAATTGCCTCATAAATTCTTCACATAAAATATATCACTCATCCACAAACATGAAGTAGGCTAGTCACTAGGTTCAGTCAAGTCACAGTCTAAGGTATACCACAATTAGTCCTGAACCTGAAACGATAAATAATCTACAGATGAAATGATAGGACAAGAATATCCCAACAATTGAGTATTGAATCCACTATATATTCATGCACTCTATTAATTTATATTATTCCAGTCTACACTCATTTCCAGCTCTAAGTCTATCTCCACTCTAATATGAGTCCACTGATAAATCCAAGTATCAACAGATCTAATAAATCAAATAATGTTACAAATCGATAAGATGAGACACCCACATCTCAGTACTATGATACTAACTCTACACACACACACACACATATATATAGAGGTCTTCGTGTGAGAAACTTTCTCACACGAAGACCGTGAGAAAACTATATAAGAGCGATCATGTGAATGACCCGAACCGTTCATATTGATTTACATACTTTATTTAAGGTACCAATAAAAAATCACGCGATTCCGTGCTTTTTTACCCATGCAACAAGTGGTTACAAAACATACGTTATATTCACCGTAGAATAAATATATCATTTGATGCATGGGTAAAAAAGCTCAGAATCGCGTGATTTTTTATTAGTAACCTAATTAGAGTATATAGATCAAGATGAACGGTTCGGATCATTCACAGAATAGCTCCTATATGATTTTCTCACGAAGCTTATTTTGAGAAAGTTTCTCATTTGAAAAATTTTCTATATATATATATATGCATCAACAATATATCAATTTCATTCTCCATCACCAAATTCAACCTCACTCTAATATAGTCTTCTGACATAATCTATCAATGAAGCACATCTCATTAGTTAATCCTCAAATTCTTTTTTTATAGGGGCTGTTTGGTTGCAAGGAAGTGGGCGGAAGTAAGGAATTAGGGAAGTATAATTGCTCACTTCCCTATCTATCCAAACACCGGAAAAGGAAAATAAGAAACCTCTTTTCCTTTTATCTTTTCTCTTTTACACAACCATTTCCTCACTTCCAGAGTGCTACAGTTAATTTTGTGGTCATGTAAATCACATTTGTAATAAATTGTAGCACAAAACAATTAATTTTTTGACCATGTAAATCTCACTTGCATTCTAATTACAGTCTATTTTTTATTTTCTTAATTAATTTTAATTTTAATATTATTTTACAGTCAACTTTGTGGTCAACTTTTTCACTTCCACTTTCACATTACCATCCAAACATCGGAAAAGACAAAATATTTTCCAAATCACACTTCCCAACAACATCCAAACACCGGAAAACTTACTAACCAATTCCCAAGTTCCAAAGGGAATTATTACTACTTTCTCAATTCCTCACTTCCTCACTTCCACCCTTAACCAAACAGGCCCATAATTAAATCTTCATCTGATTATTACCAATAAGGAAAATCAAGACTAATGCTCATTTGCCTAGAATAATGGAACGAATCGATAACAGTGTTGATAATAGAGTATATGATATATCAATAAGATAGTATTAGCGCACCATGGTATAACAATAGTCGCCGGGATGAACAGAATAATGTAGAAATCATATATACATTCGCATGAAACAATAAGAATAAATGCTGAAATTAAAATAGACTAATAAACAAATGCTTACATGAAATGACACGATTTTGGATCCAAATCGCCATCTGATTTTCACTGCACGAATTGGTACGGATCTCCAGATCATCCCATAGATTGGTCTTCGAATCGCCAGTGTGTCGAGTCTATAACGGGCACAAATCTGAATCTCCTGTAACGTGTCTAAATCTCACCAAACGGGTCCGTATCGCTGCACCACACAATCGAATGTATGAACTCACACGAACATACACCCGTACACTTGCACACACCACATACATACACGTACATACACGTACATACACGTACGTACACTTATACACATACACACACATACACACACGCATGCTTATACTTAACATATACATACCCACACATGCATACCCATAAATATAATATACACAACACTCACACACACGCATAGACACACACACACACACCCCTACATATGTTAAACACACACACACACTAATTCATTAACACCCAATACATAAATACAACACTCACATTCATTCCCATGCATAAAGAAAATTAATACACACATAATATAAACACACACACTCAATTATAATACACACCTATAATACACACATTCTCAAACATTATATACATTCTCCAAATATATGCAACAAAGAAAGGAAGGGAAAACTCACGGTCAGGGCTTGGGCGGAGCTCGGAGATCGGCTCTGGCAAAAGGCGGAGGCTGCGGAGGATGTTGACAGCTTAAGGATCTCGCCGGGGAGGATGTGGATGTGCTCGTGCTTGCCGGCGGAGGACGACAGGGTTGCCGCCGAGGTGAGTTGCAGCCTGAAGTGGAAGAAGCAGAGGGGAGCTCGACAATGGGGAGAGCATAAAGATGGTGACTTGGCCATGGGGGTGTGCGGTTGCTGCGGGTGTAGAGGGAGCTCAGGGAGGTGCGCTACCACGTCTAGGGGAAGGGGTACACAGGAGCAGGCCAGGGAAGGGGGTCTCTGGCAAGAGGAGATGAAGGGCATGGGCTTGGGCCTTTTGCAATTGTGGTACGGCAAGGGGGTAGACTGGGGGGAGTGCTGGGACTTGGCCCGTGAGGCCAGGTGCAGGGTCAAAGAGGGTTTCGAGCTGTTGTGGCTTGCGGATGGCTGTGGTCGTGTAATGCTCGGCCAAGGAGAAAGGAAGGTGCACATGGGGAGGTGATGGCGGAGTGCTCCGGTGGTGTGCTCTGCCAACCAAGGAGGAGGTCGCGGGTGTTGTGCAGATCCTTGGGCTGCCGGCCAAGGTAGGTGAGGGAGTTTGTCAGGGTTCGTCGGAGGAAGAAGTGGATGGCGGAGGCCCGCGATGGTGTTGGCGGTCACAAAGGGGGAGGGTGCTCAGGGGTGCTTGGTGCGGCAGCCATAGGGAAGAAGAAGATATATTAAAGGGGATTAGTGTTTTTATGTTTTAGGATTAGTGATAGGTTAGATGATATAGGATAGAGATAATGGGTAGGTGGGTTTCGGGTTTATAGGATAATAGGTTGGGTTAGGATAGGCTTAGCATGAAAGAAGGAAAATAAACTAAAGAAAGAAAGAGAAAATATATAGGCTTTGGGGAAATGAGAGAAAATAGAGATTTGGGCCTGGGCTTGGTTTTGGGTATGAAACAAAAAGGAAATGAGAATGTGAATGGAATCATGGGCTTGGGAGAAAAGGAAGTATAGAAATAATAAGGAAATAATATCCACACCAACAATTAAACATTAATAACAATCTCATACAAAAATTAATAGATATTACTAACAATTCATAGTAATAGCCTATATGGAAAATGATTTTAAATATCCTAATACAAATAAATAGGTATTAACCATAAGAATTATAAACTATAACTAATAAATAAAATAGAAGTTATTACCAATAATAACTTTAAATTATATTTGTAAGAAATAGTCAAAAATAAGTTATAAATCAATTTAATTAATAATAAATATATAATTTATATTATATATATATTTACAAATACACTCATATTTGTATAGATACAAATCATGAACATATATTTATTATATATATATGTATTTATACTCATGCACGAAATAGATTAATCAATAATAATAAGTAAATCTAAATAAAAATAATAAAAATAGAAATACAGTATTATTAGTTAGGGAATATTACATTCTATCCACCTTATAAAAATTTCATCCTTAAAATTTCGATAAAGCAGGGAATGATAAAATAATCAAAGTAAGGGAGAAGACAAACAAGCTTTCACGTCGCTTCTCACTGCATCATGGGTCCACCACACTTTCGCTGCACGCTCTGATCTCTGCTATTGCTTCAAAATGAAGTGACTGGTTCCAAGAGACAATATCATGAAATGAAATCGGGAAGAATAAGAATTAAGATGGAAACAAGATCACTCTAGAAAAAGAGTTGAAATCAGGAATATCAAAAGATTAAAGAGATGAATATCCAAAGGAAGGACAACTAATTTTCAAGTGGACTCAATATCATCGTGTGAATAGTATATGTCTATTGCAATGTAAATATAACATGTATCAGGTCACAGGTATAACTAGGTCCTCTGTATCGAAAATCAAACGTCGAACCTGGCTCTAATACCAAGAAAATCCTATCATGCCCCAATTTCCAAAATACGTGGAAACAAAGTCATGATGAGAGTTGGCGACGTATATACGCAAGGAGAATACCCCACATATACACGCTAAGCCTAATGTAACCTGAACAAGCTATATAGAAATCTATGATGAATCAATATCACTGCAATATACTTATAAATATCCACACAAGATAATAATAAATACGAAATGAAACAACGATGAGTTATATATATGGAATCAAGGAGACTGCAGAAGCATGAATAAAAAGGAAGACAAGAATACCAAAATAGGTAGAGAGAAACTCTAGCTCCCGTAACATGTCCGGTTTCATCGAACACCTGATCAATAAAAGAAAACATCCAATATCTGGACGTGTAAATCTAGAATCATCAGAAAGCGACCCAATGAGTGTAAAATAAAGGAAAAATGTGCTCGTGCATGTAACGTGTATGCATGCTATAATACTATCATGAAGATATACTAGATAAGAAAAATGACATGAATAAAAGAGTAATAATAAAAGAGTATAGTGCAATGAATATTAATTAGAATAGTACAAGTATCATGATGACATGCAATACCTAACTTTATAAACAATAAGATCAATCTGTAATAATATCATATGTCAGGTCATGAGTACAGTCATGTGTCTATCATGGCATACATGGATCAAATGTCTATCATATCATGTATATAAACATATCAGTCACAATATGCAATTAAACAGTTTATCATTATTAATTATGCCAGCGAACATCAATTGTCACCAGTAACAGGCGCATCCCATATTACGCCTACTACACATGTCAATTGAGGTCCTAAGTTATTGAATGATAGAAGAGACATTGTCTATGCTTTAGGTGGGTCTCATACATACCGGGACTACGGCCCAAATGCCTGGCGCTAAAGCAGGTCGTATCGTCAGGTACTACAGTAACAGTATAACAATAACAGTATGGGATGCAGTCATCCCTGGGAACCCTGCAGTGGAACCCTATCTCGACTGCGCAACCTGTATCCTAGGTCCAGCCAAAATACAGACGCTGTCTCCTCCATTAATTTTCTTAATCTCAGTGTAAATTATCTTTTTACATTATTATTGAATTCAGTCATAACAATCAATATCCATATTACTTAGAATATTAGGACGATACAGTGACAATAATGATATAGTATATCAGTAAACAGTAATCATATACACGGTGAACAATAACAATAACAGTGAACAATAACAGTAACCGTGTATACGATGGACAATAGAACTATACAGGGTGTTACTGTCTAACAATATTTTCTAGTGATTTTTCATCCTCTAAGTCACCGATATATCTGAATCTCAATAAGTGAAATAACTATATATTCTGATACATCTAATCAAATCCCCACACTCCAATCCGATCAAGATCATCACACACTCTCACTCCTGTCAAGGTTAATCACAAGATCTCAAAACTCAAGTAACATATCAAGATATATATATCTAAAATCCACCACGTCAGGTCAACCCAATCAACGTCTATTCCTCAACCCCCAAGTCAACTCCAATCCAGTTGAGTCTACTTGACAAGTCCAAGATCCCATCCTTTTAATAAGAATCTCCTATTTTATCAGTTACAAATATCCAATGGAATTTCTATCAAATAATCACCAAACAATTGCCTCATAAATTCTTCACATAAAATATACCACTCATCCACAAACACGAACTAGGCTAATCACTAAATTCAGTCAAGTTACAATCTAAGGTAACCACAACTAGTCCTGAACCCGAAACGGTAAACAATCTACACATGAAATAATTGGACAAGAATATTCTAGTAATATAGTATTGAATCCACTATATATCCATGCACTCTATTAATCATATTATTCCAGTCTATACTCATTCCTAACTCTAAGTCCATCTCTACTCCAATAAGAGTCCACTGATAAATCTAAGTATCAATAGATCTAATAAATCAAATAATGTTACAAATCGATAAGGTGAGACACCCACGTCTCAGTATTAAGATATTAACTCTGCATATATATATATATATATATATATATATATATATATATATATGCATCAACAATATATCAATTTCATTCTCCATCACCGAATCCGACCCACTCTAATATAGTCCACTGACACAATCTATCAATGAAGCACATCTCATTAATTAATTCTCAATTTTTTTACAATTTAATTCTCATCTGATTATTGCCAATAAGGAAAATCAAGACTAATACTCATTTGCCTAGAATAATGGAATGAATCGACAACAATGTTGATAACAAAGTATATAATATATCAATAAGACAGTATCAGAGCACCACGGTATAACTATAGTCGCCGGCATGAACAGAATAATGTAGAAATCATATATATTTGTATGAAACAATAAGAATAAATGTTGAAATTAAAATAGACCAATAAACAAACACTCACATGAAATTACATAGTTTTGGATCCAAATCGCCATCTGGTCTTCAGTGCACGAACTGGTACGGATCTCCAGATCATCCCATAGACCAGTCTTCGAATCGCCAGTGTATCGGGTCTATAACGGGCACAAATCTGAATCTCCTGTAACGAGTCCGAATCTCACCAACGGGTCCGTATCGCTGCACCACACAACCAAACGCATGAACTCACACGAACATACACCCGTACACATGCACACACCACATACATACACATACATACACATACATACACTTATATACATACATATATATACATGCTTACACTTAACATATGCATACCCACATGCATACCCATAAATATAATATACACAACACACACGCATAGATACAGACCTATATGCGTTAACACACACACACTAATTCATTAACACCCCCATACATAAATACAACACATGCATTCATTCTCATGCACAAAGAAAATTAATACACACACACTCAATTATAATACACACATTCTCACACATTATATACATTATCTAAATATATGCAACAGAGAGAAAGGAAGGGAAAACTCATGGCCAGGGCTTGGGTGGAGCTCAGGGATCGGCTCTGACGGAAGGTGGAGGCCGCGGAGGATGTTGACGGCTCAAGGATCTCGTCAGGGAGGATGTGGATATGCTCGCGCTCGCCGGTGGAGGATGGGGTTGCCGTGGAGGTGAGTTGTGGCCTGAACTGGAAGAGGCAGAGGGGAGCTCGGTAATAGGGAGAGCACAAAGATGGTGACTCGGCCATGGGGGTGTGCAGTTGCTGTGGGTGTAGAGGGAGCCCGGGGAGGTGCACTGCCACGGCTGGGGTGAGGGGTGCACGGGAGCAATCCAGGGAAAAGGGTCTCTGGCAAGGGGAGATGAAGGGCATGGGCTTGTGGCTTTTGCAATGGTGGTGCAGCAAGGGGGTAGCCGTGGGGAGTGTTGTGGTGGACATGGCGTGTGAGGCCAGGTGCAGGGCCAAGGAGGGGTTCGGGCTACTGGGGCTTGCGCATGGCTGTGGCCGGGTGATGCTCGGCCAAGGAGGAAGGCAGACGAACATGGGGAGGTGATATGGCGGAGTGCTCCGAGGGTGTGCTCGACCAACCAAGGAGGAGGCCGTGGGTGTTTTACAGATCCATGAGCTGTTGACCAAGATGGGTAAGGGGAGGAGACTGCCGGGGTTCGCCGGAGGGAGAAGTGGATGGTAGAGGCCCGCGATGGTGTTGGCGGTCACAAAGGGGGTGGGTGCTTGGTGCAACAACCATAGGGAAGAAGAAGATATATTAAAGGGTTAAGGGTTTTTGTGTTTTAGGATTAGTGATAGGTTAGATGATATAGGGTAGAGATAATGGGTAGAGATAATGGGTAAGTGGGTTTCGGGTTTATAGGATAATGGGTTGGGTTAGGATGGGCTTAGCATGAAAAGAAGGAAAATGAACTAAAGAAAAAAGAGAGAAAATATCGACTTTGGGGGAAATGAGAGAAAAATAGAGATTTGGGCCTGGGCTTAGTTTTCGGTATGAAACAAATGGGAAATGAGTGTGAATGAAATCATGGGCTTAGAAGAAAAGGAAGTATGAAATAATAAGGAAATAATAACCACAACAACAAGTAAACATTAATAACAATCTCATACAAATAATTAAAAGATATTACTAACAATTCATAGTAATAGCCATTTATATGAAAAATGATTTTAAATATCTTAATACAAATAAATAGGTATTAACAATAGGAATTATAAACTATAACTAATAAATAAAATAGAAGTTATTTCCAATAATAACTTTAAATTATATTTGTAAGAAATAGTCAAAAATGAGTTATAAATTAATTAAATTAATAATAATATATAATTTATATTATATATTTACAAATACAGTCATATTTGTATAGATACAAATCATGAACATATATCTATTATATATACACGTATTTATACTCATGCACGAAATAGATTAATCAATAATAATAAGTAAATCTAAATAAAATTAATAAAAATAAAAATACAATATTATTAGTTAGGGAATATTACACAAAGTCAATGAAGATAACCTCATTTGAGAGTAACTGCCTAACGGTGTTTTATCTACGACGGATGTTTCTAGACTTATCGTTATTATACAAAGTTTTGTGCCCTAGATATCACTTTGATTATCTCAATGAATGCATATGACGGGCACTGGTTTAGGTCATTGTGGTATATCCTCCAAAAATAATCAAAGCCATTTTGTTTCTTCCCTAGTCTTATCCAAGGCTATATATTCCGATTCTATTATGAAATGAGCTATGCAAGTTTGTTTGGAGGATTTTTAAGATATCGCTGCGCCTCTGAGAGTAAAGATGTATTTGCTAGTTGCTCTTGATTTTTCAGGATCTGCAATTCAATTTGCATCTCTGTACCCTTCAAGTACAGGTGGATACTTCTCATATCTCAAGGCATACTCTTTGATATTTTTTATGTAGCCTACTACTCGTAGTAAGGCAGTCCAATGATCGTCATTAGGGTAACTAGTATACCTGCTCAATTTGCTTACGTCATAAGCAATATCGGGTCTAGTATAATTCATTAACTACATTAGACTTTCGATGATTTGAAAATACTCCAACTGTCATTTTTCAGTTCCTGTAATTTTGTGAAGATGGATGTGTGGGAGAAAAGAATTTATATTCTCTTTTATCTCATGTTCTTTGAATCTTTCTATCATTTTGTCCACATAATGAGAATGAGATAGACTAATTTCATTTGGTGTTCTAGTGATTTTAATTTCTAAAATTACATCAGCAACTCCCAAATCCTTCATGCCAAAGTTGTTGGATAGCATCCTTTTGTGGACTTAATAACCCCAATGTTAGTCCTGAGTATCAACGTGTCATCTACAAAGAGACAAATAATGATACATGTATTTTTAATTGTTTTAGTGTAAACACACTTGTCACATTCATTGATAGTGAATATATCTTTGATCATAACATTATCGAACTTCTCATGCCATTGTTTTGGAGCCTGTTTTAGTCCGTAAAAGATTTGACCAGTCTACACACTTTGTGTTCTTGACCATTGACTATAAATCTTTCAGGTTGCTCAGTGTATAATTCTTCATTTAATTCGTCATTTAGGAATGCAGTCTTGACATCCTTTTGATGGATATCTAAATTGTGCAATGTTGCAATCGCAATTAACATCCGAATAGATGTTATTCTCATTACTGGCGAATAAATATTGAAGTAATCAAGTCTTTCTTTTTGTCGATAACCCTTGGCTACTAACCTAGCCTTGTACTTATCAATAGATCCATCGGTTTTTTATTTTTTTGAATACCCACTTACTCTCGATTGGTTTACTGGCAGGAGGCAAATTTGTCAATTCCCAAGCATGATTGTGTAGGATGAATTTTATTTCGCTGAATACAACTTTTATCCACATTTGTGCTTCTGGGATATACAGTCTCCTTAAATGTTTGAGGCTTACTTTCAAGCGTATATGTTATGAAGTTTGGACCAAAGAATTTAGATTCTCGATCTTGTACTTCTTGGTTTGACTTCTGCATTGTCTGATGGTTCATAGAGACCTTCATCCCTGAATGTTGTTTCATGTATTCTTTTTTAGAAGTCGTCTTTTTGCTATTTGTACGGAAAGACAGCTTCAAAGAACACAATTTCTCTTGATTCGATAATCATGTTCACATGAATATCAGGTATTTTGATTTGTATACCAGAAATCTATAGGCACTGCTATTTAAGGCATAGCCTATGAAAACGCAATTCATTGTTTTTGATCCCAACTTAATCTTTTAGGGAGTGGTGCCGGTATCTTTGCAAGGCACCCTCATATTTTGAGGTAATGGTAGGAAGGTGGCCTTCCATGCCATAACTTAAATGGTATACGACTAAGTTTCTTATGGGGTACTCTATTTACAATATAGTTTGCGGTTAATAGAGCTTACCCTCACAAGTTCTGCGGTATTCCAGAACTTACAAGTATGAAATTAACCATCTCCTTTAAAGTTCTATTCTTTCATTCAACAATCACATTTTGTTGAGGAGTATATGGTGCTATAATTTGATGGATTAAACCAAAATTAGCACATAACTCACTGAATTTATTTGATTCATATTTTTCGCCTCAATCGGATTTTACAATCTTTATATTCTTATTGAGTTGATTCTCAACTTCGGTTTTATATATTACAAACGTACTCATTGCCTCACCCTTACTGTTTAGAAGATACTCATAACAATATCTTGTATAGTCATTAATAAAGGTAAAAAATACATTTTCCTATCTCTTGTTGGTGAAAACTTCAAGTCACACAAGTTGCTATGAATTAACCCTAAAGGTTCAATATTTCGATCAATTGAGTAAAAGGAATTTTTCACAAACTTAGCCTCAACACATATCTCACACTTGCGAATTTCTTTTAAGTTGAATTTAGAAATATCTCCTAAATTAGACAAGTTCTGTAAAGATTTATAATTTACATGCCCTAATCTAGCATGCCATAATATAGGAAACTCAAACAAATAAACATAAGACTTTTCTTTATTTATGAGTTTAGGGCATAGATATCCGGACTTTTTATCAACAACCGCAACATTGGACTTAAAAAGGCATCAATAAGATAACCCTTGCTTACATATACCTCTCCTTTAGTAAGTACAAATTTATCTGATTTAAAAATCATTTTAAAGCCATTTTTACTAAGGATTGATCCGGAGATCCGGTTCTTGTGGATATTCGAAACATGCAACATATCGTTCAATGCGATTTCCTTTTCAGATGTCCACTTCAGTATGACCTTTTCCTTTTCCTCAACCTTGGAGACAGCTGAGTTGCTCATGAACAGTTGCTCATCATGCTTCAGTTTTTAATATTCGGCGAATAATATTTTCTCGGAGCAGATCTACTGGGTAGCCCCTGTGTCTACCCACCAATCCTTGTTGATTGTTAGATTCACTTCTGATACCACTGCTGATAGGCTTGGTGACGCATGGTCGGTTATATTTGCCTGTGGCCTGTATCTTGTTCTTCTTGGGACGATTGCGATATTTTTTTGCCTTGTGTTTTTTGTTGCAGATGTAGCAAGTTTCCTTGAAGCGCTTGTTCTTACCTTCTTAGTCCTTGCCTTTGTACCTCGGGGCCGTCTTCTTCCGCTTCAAGCCCTTGGAAGTAGACGCTTTCTCTTTTGAGTCTTCAATTACATTTGCCTTGGCCTCATAGGAGTTTTTGTTACTCTTCTTGGATTTTCGGTTGTCCTCCTCAATCTTAAGCCTCACAAAGATATCTTTCAACTTCAACTCTTTACACTTGTGCTTCGAGTAGTTCTTAAAATCTCTCCATGCAGGTGAGAGTTTCTCCATGATAGTAGCAACCAGAAAAGTTTCAGGTAGAATCATGCCTCAGCCTCTATCTTGTGCAAGATAAGTTGGAACTCTTGCACTTGACTGCTCACAGACTTGCTATCCACCATCTTGTACTCAAGAAATCATATCACGATGAACTTAGTACCGACATCCTCGGTCTTGTACTTTTTGTCGAGACTTGCATACAACTTCTTTGCCGTTGGGATAGGACTGTAGACATTGTAGAGAGAGTCATCCAGTCTGTTTAAAATATAGTTTCGGCAAAGAAAAGTCACCTTGTATCCATACATTGACTGCAAAGACAGAGTCCCGATCAATTCCGGGTTCCAGTAGATCTTCTTGGAAGAACTTGGCCAGATGCAGAGTGGTCAGGTAGAAGAGCATCTTCTGTTGCCACCTCTTGAACTTTGTGCCATCAAATTTTTCTGGCTTCTCTGGCTTCAGATTAGGAAGTGGAGTAGCCCCCATTGTCTACATCGGCACATTCAGTGCCCTACTGGAACTAACTCCTTGATTAGCTTCAGACATTTTCTGCAATTCAAGTAGAGTAAAATTTAGCAAATTCAATACATTAATTATCTTAAGAATGTTAGTTGGATCTGACAACAAATCAAGAGCGACCAATCTAATTGGCTAGGTCGGTGAAAATCAGGTGAGAGGTTTTCCGTTCGATAGAACATTTCTTAATTACAGAACCACCTTTCAATTCTCTTTCTTAATTAAACATCAATTAGACAAGTATTAATCAGTCTCAATATAATCAATATATCAGCAATAATATTTATAACATAAATATTTCATCATAACCCCTGCAATAAGAAGTTAGTTCAAATATATAGTATATGGAGTGAGGTACGCGTATAATCTCCTTAAGACAATTACGTTCCCCGCTACGGTGCTAATGAGTTATTGGATGCTGGTCTTCTAAGATACAACACTCTTTTACGGTACTTGGATAGAACTATCAAAAAATCGTACAATCGAACCAAAATGGATTAGTACCTTCACTAATTGAAAGTAGACAAAACACGAACCAAGACCGTTCGATAGAACATTTCTTAATTACAGAACCACCTTTCAATTCTCTTTCTTAATTAAACATCAATTAGACAAGTATTAATCAGTCTCAATATAATCAATATATCAGCAATAATATTTATAAACATAAATATTTCATCATAACCCCTGCAATAAGAAGTTAGTTCAAATACATAGTATATGGAGTGAGGTACGCGTATAGAGAATCTCCTTAAGACAATTACGTTCCCCGCTACGGTGCTAATGGGTTATTAGATGCTGGTCTTCTAAGATACAACACTCTTTTACGGTACTTGGATAGAACTATCAAAAAATCGTACAATCGAACCAAAAATGGATTAGTACCTTCACTAATTGAAAGTAGACAAAACACGAACCAAGACAAAGTTTAGAAAGAATCTACGTCTGAAATTTTGGAGGAATATCCAGTGCAAGAAAAAGAAAGGAGGAATTTCCAATTGATTTCTGTGTGTGGAAGAAGTCGAGACCTTTTATAGCGTTCAGAAATGAGCAGTTGGAGCCGTTTATGGGACCGTTGCAACGGTTTGACAGAAGTCGGGCACGCGAACGTGCTCGCACCTGCGCCCAGCTCAAAAAGAACTGAACTGACTCGCACCTATGTCGGGACGGGGCAGGCAGCGACAACACGCGTGTGGCATGGTTTCCCCCCAAATGCGCGCTAAACCTCCAAGCACTCTAAGAGTACACTCTTAGCTTCCAACTTTTCATATTTATACCACTCAACTTTTCACACCCTTTTCAATGTGGGATTAAAGAGTTGTTACTCTTTTGATCCCATTTTAGCTATTGAATTAAGCCAAATTCTGACCTGAATATCCCATTCATTTAGAAATGGAATTGCACATGTGAATATACCACTTTCATCCCTAATGGAAGGAGAACACCTTCCTATCATCTCCCGTGTGTTTCTAGCAACTTATCATGCCTAAAATTCAGCTTAAAATTCAATTGAAATTCCTTATTTCCCAACCGTCACCACCTCAACATTTGTTTTAACATTGTAAGTAGAGTCCATCCAACTTCCATCAAACACTTAAATCACAAGAGGTTATAGCACAGGTGACTGAATGAGAGTATCATTGTTACGAAAGTAGTTTATAGTACTTGTAACTGACATGATGTTAATTTATGGTTTTTGAATTACTATCTTCATATGTTCTTGTTTACATGAACAGATTCCCATCAGAACTGCAATGAAAGATGCGTTTCCACTTAATGGCACTTTTTTCCAGCCTAATGAGGTAAGTGGTACATCCCTTGGTCTCTTAGCAATGATAGCACAACATGGTAATGCTTACCTTTATATTATTGATTATGTTTTGGTGTGGTGAACTAAGAAAAGATGGTGGTTTTTCTCTCTATAGGTATTTGCAGATCATAACTCCAGTCATGCGCCTATTCGTGTTCCTAGAGAAGAGATATTGGGCCTGCCAAGATGTACAGTTTCTTTTGGTGCCTCAATGCGAACAATGTATAAAGGTTGGAATATATCAAGCGTCATCCATTAAATAGGTTAGCAGAAATAAGTATGACTTTATAAAAGATGCTGACACTGAATTATTATCCATGTTAGGTTCAACAATGGAAGCTATACGACATGGCTTTTGCGGAGGTATGTCTCTAGATAGATTTTTATTTCTGTAGACCAATAATTAGTAACAAATTAGATTGCTTTTTCTGGTGATCCACATCACATTATATAGTGCAATTTACGATACCTTTAAAACAACATGTATATAGGCAACACGTGCCCAAAAAAACAGTGAAGTTAGAAACAAGAAAATTTGGATAATGGCCCACTGACAAGTGGATGAACAAATAATTACTATACCTCTAGTGTTGATAGACATAAACATATCATCACTTTACTAAGCGACAAAGACTTCCATTTTGACATTAATTACTATTTAGGTGGAGCTTATACTGTTCTAGGCTAAGCTTGAAGATTTTCCAAGTTGGAGTTCTGTTTTCTTATATGACCACAACGTATTTTTTCGCGCAGTTCATTCCTTCATTTTTTTTTTTTTTGGGATAATGAAGGGACAAATAGAGAAAGATCGAGAAATGCACCAAGAATATACAATGGTGACAGAGATCTAGATTGATATACTAGATAAGTTTTGAAATTCTTTAGTGATCTTACAAGTCGAGAGAAAAGTTGTGATGATTCAAGCGGACTGCCATCAGAAATTAGCAGCTAATATTGCATAGTGCACAGAAAAAGTCCTTTCTGAATACTGAAGAATAATACAAAATGTAGAGAAGTGGAGTTTTCTATGGATTGAAAGTGGAAGATTGACTAGGGAAAAACCAGGTTCCAGATCTTGGGAGGGAATTAAAGTCTCGAAAAAGAACATGTATATGATGAAACTGATGTATTATTGCTTAGTTTGCTTAGAGCCTAAATAAATCATGATATATATCACGATTAATATCACAATTAAGAAAGGGGGTTAAAGCAAGGGGTTGTGTGTGTTCGGGATGGAGCCTCCCCGATTCTGATCTCGATCTCGACATGCCACGAGATCACACTGAGCATACGAGATAGAACAACCACACACAAGAACAGAATTTTATATGGTTCGGCCAACCAACTCCGATCTGCTCCATGGGCACCGATGCAAGAGAGATTCACTATAGGAGAAATTACAAGGTTTACACGAGAGAAATCTCATCCCTCTAACCTCTCACTTTCCCTTTCACCTCTCTCTCACATCCCACTTTCATTCACATATATGAGAGCATGACAACCAAAAGCCATCTCTTACATCTCAAAAGGTCCTTAGAGAATGCAAGGAAATCCTAGCACTGTTCATTACCTAAAGGATGCCCACACCGCTAAATTATCCCGATCCAATGACCCAAGTCCAATATAGACTCCCACAGTCTAGACCAACCACAATTGGCACAAAGCTGACCTGGATGCTAAACTAGATAACATAACCCCAACACTTTGGTCCAATATCTTTGCTAAACTGGATACAAGACTCTCAAAAGGCCCATATCTTTGATCTCTCTTCCATTTAAGGCCCCTGTGAAGTAGATAGAGCTACACTTTGGTCCAAGAACATTGGAGTGGCTAATTAGGCTTATGCCCCTTGGCTCCTGGCCGGTGATTTCAACCTAATGAGATTATTTGGCGAGAGACTTTGCCAGAAATTAAACTGAATGGGATGCGGGATTTCATTCAAACAATCCGCCATCTCAATCTTAGTGGACCTCTTATCAACGGTAGATGTTATATGTGGACGAATGAACGTGCACTGCCCATCGTGTGCCAAATGAATCGCTTACTCACCTCTTCGGACTGGATGACGTGTTCTCGAGGTCCTTAACTTCAATTCTACCTCTTCCTTTCTCAGACCACCCCCTCCTCTTTGACATGAAGAGCAACCTCCCTAAGCATAAAATATCCCGATTTGAGCGAATATGGATGTCTCACCAAGATTTTGGCGCAGAAATCCAAACTCCTTGGCAATCCATTCATTCCTCTATCTTGAATCCAATTGCTAAAATTGTTACTAAACTTAAAGCCCTTCACTGTTTCATCAAGAACTAGACCCGCCTCAACTTTGGCTCAGTGCGAGAAGAGAAATAGGGCTTGCTTTATGCAATCTAAGTCTTGGATTCCATATTGGACTCCAGAATTCACACCCAAGCTAATACCACTCATCGCCAATCCCTATTAACTTAACTTGAACACATCCAACATCTCGAAGTAGTCATGTGGGCTAACACTCAAAGGATAAACATGTTAGGATTTTGTCTTGTTTTCAAGAAGAGATGGTGGTCCAAGAAAATCCAATTGAGTTGGAGAAGACGATGGCTTGAAGAAGAAGAAGCAAATCAAGATGCAACAGTTTCCTTTTCAGGTGCCTACAAGTTTCTTTTTCTGGAAGAGTACGAATAGGATTCAGATTCTATTCAATTAAGGTTTGTTTTTAAAGATTGAAGAATTTAGAATTCTTCTAGATCAAGGAAATTAACTCCAAATAGGATTGATCAAAATTTTTCAAGCATCCAATGGTTAAGATTATCTCATAGTCCAAATAGGAGTTGTATTGTAAAATCCTATAAATAAAAGTTGTAACCCAGCATTGTAAATCCATCTCAAGTAAAGGAGATCAGAATAAGCCAAGAAAAAGAGAAGTAAGGTGAAGGTGCATAAAGAGAATGTATACTCTTGTGATGTAGGTCTAAATTTAAGGGGAAGGTGAATGCTCTCATGGGATCAAGAGGAATGTTAGATCTCTTTGTATCAAGTTTATTAATAAAACTCTCTCAAGTTCTCTTCCTATAGACGTAAGCCAAGTTTGGACTGAATCATGTTAAATCCTCGTGTTATTTTTTTATTACTCTTTTGTTTAGGTATTGCTAGTTTGTTTTATAATAATTTTCTTTTTTCAAGTATCAACATAATGCCAAGTTCCGTAAACGTCGGTTTCGGGAGTAACAATCAGTATCATAATGCTGATTTGTTACAACAATTAGTATCAAAGCTAAAGGTTAACGAAGGGAGATATGTCAAAGATAGGAAGTTCTACTATAAAATTCGAGGTCGAGAAGTTTAATGGTAAAGAAAACTTCGATTTATGACAAAAGCGGGTGAAGACATTGCTGGCGCAACAGGTTCTTCAGAAGACCTTGCAGGTAAACTCAGCAAAATCTGCAAGTATGTTAAATGAGGATTGGGAGGAGATGGATCTGAAGGCGACAAGGACGATCCAGTTATATCTCACAGACGAGGTTATATACGACGTGATGGATGGAAAAATGGCCACGGGATTATTGTCAAGGTTAGAGACATTGTTTATGATGAAAAGTCTCTCCAATAAGCTGTATATCAAGAAACAACTATATGGGTTACGCATGAAAGAAGGGACAACATTGTTTGTGCATTTAAACTTTTTAAACAAGGTCATCAACGAGCTTTTTAGCTGTTGATGTCAAGATCGACGAGGAGGACAAGGCGTTGATACTTCTCAGTTCGCTTCCACAGTCACACAGTCATATCATCACCATCATACTTTACGATAAGGAAACTCTCATCTTGGAAGAGGTCACATCAACTCTCTTATCTAATGAGATCATGAAAATGCCAAATCTAGAAGAGCAGGAAGGATTGGGTTTGGTGGTCATGGAAAAGAAAGGAGAAGGAAAGAAAAGTTCTGACTCGTCAAAGGCATGTCACTTTTGTCACAGGGAAGGTCATTGGAAGAATGACTGCAAGTATCAGCAAGAATGGTTGAGAAGAAGATGCAAGTTGTGGAGGCAGATGTAGCAAGCGATGTTGACACCAAAGTATTAATAGCTTATTATGTTCAAGACAACACTTTTTATGGTAAAGTTGAATATTTGATTCGGATAGTGCGGTTCATGTATGTCTCAGAAGGAGCTATTCAACAACTCCTTAGTTACAAAGGAGAAAGGGATTGTCAAGATAATGGATGGCTCAGTTTGCGAGGTCATTGGCACTGGGACAGTTAAAGTTACAAAAGAGATGAGATGGTGCATGCTCTGAAGGCAGTTCGGTATATCCCAGAGGCACGGTACAATCTAATATCCATAGGGGTGCTTGATGAAAAAAGATGTTGGATCCAAGTGTAACAAGGCGTTGTCACATTTAGCCATTGAGACAGGGTAATACTGGAAGGAGAGAAGTGTGGAGGATTATACAAGCTGAGGGAAGGAAACTCAGTTTGAGGTGGGATTTCAGGGATAAGCTTGGAAGGGAGCTCATCGCGAGGTGGAGCTTTAAGAAAGACCGCAATAGGACGTGAACTAGGTCAAAGTGTTACGAGAAGGAGAATAGGTCATTCGGGCAAGGTCCGAGATGGCCCAAGCCATGGCGGTAAATCCGCCAAAGGCCCCGGGGAGAGGGGCAAGAGTCAAAAGCTTCACGATATGGTTACAATCTAGAAAAGAATTAAAGCAGTACTCCAAAATCTCAAAGTGTTTTACTAAAAACTTGAAAAGCAAGTCAAAGCGGAGATTGTTAGGATTTTAACTTGTTTTCAAGAAAAGATGGTTCAAGAAAATCTAATTGAGTTGGAGAAGACGTGGCTTGAAGTAGAAGAAGCAAATCAAAGTGGAACAATTTTTTTCAGGCGCTTACGAGTTTCTTTTTCTGAAAGAGTACGAATAGTATTCATATTCTATTCAATGAAGGTTTATTTCATAGATTGAAGAATTTAGAATTTTCTAGATCAAGGAGATCAACTCCAAATAGGATTGATTAAGATTCTTCAAACATCCAATGGCTAAGATCATCTCATAGTCCACATATGAGTTGTATTGTAAAATTTTATAAATAAAAGTTGTAATCTAGCATTGTAAATCAATTTCAAATAAAGGAGATTAGAAGAAGCCAAGAAAGAGAGGAGCAAAATGAAGGTGCATAAAGAGAAGGTATACTCTTATAATTTAGGTCTAGATTCAAGGGAAGGTGAATACTCTTATGGGATCAAGAGGAAGGTTGTATCTCTTTGAATCAAGTATATTAATAAAGCTCTCTCAAGTTTTTTCCCCGTGGACGTAGGCCAAGTTTAGGCCGAACCATGTTAAATCCTCGTATTATTTCTTATTATTTTTTTGTCTAGGTATTGCTAGTTTGCTTTACAATAACTTTCTTTTTGCAAGTATCACCTTATTGTCAAGTTTCACAAACGTCAATCTTGGGAGTAACAATCAATATCATAGCGCCAATTTGTTATAACAAAATGGTCTTTGATGGTGATGTTAATACCAGCTATTTCCATTACTCAACTAAAAACAGGCGCCACACCAACCACATCTCTGTTAGAGATCAGTGATCAAACCTTTAATATCCATAATTCTATCTCCTATAATCTCAGTTCATTTCAGAGGCCTTATAAGCAACTTGGTGCCTTCTCGCATTGATATGACTGGGCGCTCTTTTACCCACCCCACAACTGGTTTCCAGCTGATCTTGAAGTGCCATTTGAAGAAGAAATCCTCAACTCTGTGATCTTTTGGCTTGGATAAAATGATGTAGGAGATCGGGGCAATAGGGAAGCTAATACAATAGCAAATACATATTAGTCGACTGGCCTCAAATATTAGTCGACTAGAGTTTATTAGTCGACTAACCAATCTCAGTAGTCAACCAGTTTTGTGCAATAGAGAGCAGAAAACTTTTTTGGACTTCTTATTAGTCGACTAGTTCCTAGCACTAGTCGACTACTACTATCAACAACTGTTTTTAGATTCTGTTTAGGATTTCGTTTTGGGTCCAATTAAATTCCAATTTTTTTCTTTTATTTCTTTTTTTTAATTTTCTATTTAGATTAGACTGTTACTTTTAAAGCCTATTTAAGGCCATTAAATCTTTGTTTTTAGAGTCAACTTTGATCAATACAATTGAATTTTTTCTCTTAATTTGCTTTTGGATTCGAGGAGTTATCTTTTACTCGTGGATTCGAGTACTTTCCCTACCTGAAGGTTCCTTTCATGGTTCGTTGGAGGTAGAACGAGATCTAGCCAGCATTATTCACTTTCTTGTCTGCATCAAGTGATATTAGAGCTTCAACTACTTTTCGGCGATGATAGGAGATGACGACTACAAAGCCTTTCCGCAGTGGGGCATTGTTGAAGGGAGGATCAACGCTCTTGAATCAACCTTGGACAGTATGGTCTAAAAACTCGAGATAGTCCCTCAAAATCGACGTTCAAGGTCTAGCCGATGGTACGTACCGAAGCAGACAAGATTGTTCATCAGGTAATCTTCCTCCACCCCTCCACCACATCTTCCTCCACCCCACCAACCTGCACTAGATAAATCACCACCACATCAACCTCTACAAAATCAACATCCACTATGTTAACCTTCATCATGTCAACCACCGCCACATCAACCACCACTAAGACATCCTCTACAAAATTTCTAATATGAAGATCTTTCCAATGAGGAAGAATTGAACAACCCCTTTTATCAAGAAGACGATTTTGAAGATGAAGCTAACGATGGAGGGATGGCTTATGGCCAACGTTATAGACGGATGGCCAATCCTAATCCTAACAGGGGATGGGGATTTTATTTTCATAATCCTGATAGGAGAATAGATTACTCAAGTCCTAATGAATATAAGATGAAGATAGAGATTTCTTCCTTTAGTAGGAACCTTGATATCGAGTCATCCTTGGATTGAGTCTTTGAAGTGGAGATATTTTTCGACATGGTTTACGTCCCCGAGGAAAAGCATGTCAAGTTTGTGGCATACAAGCTCAAGGGAAGAGCAACCGCATGGTGAGACCAATTGCAAATCATAAGGAGACGCCAAAACAAGCCACCCGTGATGGCATGGAGACGCATGAAGCAACTCCTACAAGGTAGATTCTTTCCACCTGATTATCAACAAATCTTTTACAATCAGTTCGAACACTATAAACAAGGTACAAGGATTACAGCGTATACAGAGAAGTTTTATCGTCTCTCATCACGATGCGATCTATCTATGACGGAAGAACGACAAGCGACAAAGTACATTAGCAGTTTAAAGTACCCCATCTAAAAGTGCGTGATCCTTCCTGATGTGTTCTCCATTGATAAGGTCCACACCAATGCCTGAAGATTGAGAGGTTGCAAAACAGAGCTTCACCTTTCAAGAGTGTAGCAGAGAAGACATCCAACAGTATAAGAACTCAATAGAGTTTCACATCGACCGATTGACCTCCAGCCCATAAGGCAACTGACGCTCTATAGCAAACCCAGTGACGACCGCATCTCCCACTACAAAGGGTAAGGAGAATTCATATGCCAAGCCAGGTGTTGGCAAGTGTTACATGTGTGGTGAACCTGAACACAAGTCCAATGAGTGTTCAAGGAGAAGACAACATGGTGGACTATGAGGATGAAGACGAGGTGAAATTTGAGATTGAGCTGGAAGACTCTGACTTTGCCGAAGAGCACGGACAGTTAGCCACCTGCGTGGTACCGCGATTGTTGTGCAACCGAAAAGCCCTCGACACTACACAATGACATCAAATCTTCTACTCAATATTTTCGGTCAAAACAAGGCGTGCAACCTCATCATCGACAACGAAAGTTGCGAGGTTATAGTTTCAAGTGCATTTGTGGCCTACTTGAAGGTAGAGACGGAACCACACCCTCACTCTTACACTATTTGGTGGATCAAAAAAAGCTTCTCCATCAAGGTAACAGTTGTTTATCATGTCCCTATTTCAATTGGCAAGTTTTATCAAGATTCAATTGCTTGTGATGTTGTCGATATGGGCATGTCACATGCTTTTGGAGAGACCATGGCAACATGACGTCGATGCTACCTATTGAAGCAAAAGGGACATCTACATGTTCACTTGGAAGGGCAAAAGGATCGCCATGAAGCCTATTCCACATGTTTCAAAGCCGACAAAAGAAGAAAAAGCCAAAGTTCATATCCAGATGTAACCGAGGCGAGTTTTTGGTGGAATCAAAAGAGACAAAGCAAAGAGTTGCTTTGGTGGTCAAAGAAGAAATCCCTCCACTAATTGAAGTTCCCGAGAAGATGAAGTCTATGTTGGAGGAGTTCAAAAGAGTTGTTCATGACGAGCTTTCAGAAGGACTACCATGCATGAGAGATATTTAGCACCACATTGATCTTATTTTTGAAAAAAGTCTACCTAATCTCTCACACTACCGGATGAATCTTAAGGAGAGTGAAGTTCTAAGGAGAAGATCTAAGAGTTGATACACAAAGAATACATTAGAGAGAGCATGAGTCCGTGTGAGGTACCAGACTTTTTGATACCAAAGAAGGATGAATGTTAGTGCATGTGCGTGGATAGCCGAGCTATCAACGAGATCACTATTTGATATCGGTTTCCCATTCCTTGCCATGATGATACGTTGAATTGATTGGGAGGATCATTCATGTTTTTGAAGATCGGTCCAGTTCATGTTTTTGAAGATCGGTCCAAGGAGTGATTACCATCGAATTTGCATTAGGCTAGGAGATGAATGGAAGACGACGTTCAAGACTCCGGAGGCATTATATGAGAGTATGGTCATGCCTTTTGGATTATCCAATTCCTCTAGCACTTTCATGAGATTGATGACCAAGTATTGAAGCTATTCTTGGGAAAGTTCGTGGTTGTCTTCTTTGACGACATCCTTATCTACAGTTCGAGTGAAAATGAGCATATGCAACACCTACGGGAGATGTTGATGGTGCTACAAGACAATGAGTTGTATATCAACATTAAGAAGTGTAGTTTTATAACTAACAATTTGATATTCTTGGGATTTGTAATTATCTCTCAAGGATCCATGTTTTCAAAGATAAGGTAAAGGCAATACGAGAGTGGCTTATACCTACGATTGTCACGGAGGTGAGGAGTTTTCATAGTTTAGCTACTTTCTATTGGCATTTCATCTAGATTTTTAGTAATTTGGTGGCACTCATCACTGATTGCTTGAACCAAGGCGGTTGACGAAGTTTTTGCACTAATGAATGATAAGCTTACCAGTGCTCCTATGTTGGCTTTTCCTGATTTTGAAAATGTGTTTGTACTAGAGTGCGATGCTTGTGGAGTTGGCATTGGAATGGTTCTCTCGCAAGAGAAGAGGCCTATTGCTTTTCTAAGTGAAAAGTTGAATAAAGCAAGGGAAATGAGGTTTACCTATGAGCAAGAATTGTATGCGGTTTATCATTCTTTAAAGACTTGAGAGATATATCTTATAGCTTATGACTTTATGCTCTATTTGGGCCATTAATCGCTCAAACATTTCAAAAACCAAAAGCACATCAACAAGATGCATGCAAGGTGGGCATATTATTTTGAACTATTCAACTTTGTAATACGACGCTAATCCGGTGTTGACAACAAAGATCCTGATGCATTGAGTAGAAGAGTCTCATTATTGATTTCTTTGCAATGTGAGATCATTGGCTTTGGTTTCTTGAAGGAGTTATATGAGAAAGATGAAGACTTCGAGGAGATTTGGGAGAGGTGTTCGACGAAGAACTTGCGCAAGACTACAATATAATGGAGGGTTTTCTTTTTAAAGGAAATCAACATTGTGTTCCAAGGACTTCTTTGAGAGGTCATTCGAGATTTGCATGGAGGCGGGATTGGAGGACACTTTGGAAGAGATAGACTACGACTAGTCTTGAAATGAGGTATTATTGGCCTCAATTGAGAAAGGATGAGGCTACAATTGTGAGGAGTTGTTCGATCTGCCAAGTTTCTAATGGAAAAGCACAAAATGTAGGTTTGTACATACCCTTGCATGTTCCTAAAGATATTTTGGAGGATTTAAGCATGAATTTTGTGCTGGAGCTTCCTCGCATACAAAATGGTGTGGATTTAATCTTCATTGTGGTAGATAGCTTCTCAAAGATATCTCACTTTATTCCTTACTGCAAGATTTCCGAAGCACTGTATATGGCCAAGTTGTTCTTTTAAGAGATTGTGAGATTGCATGGTGTGCCGAGTTTCATTGTTTTCGATCGGGATAGCAATTTCTTGTCTACTTTTTGGATTACTTTATGGAGGAGATTTGATACATCCTTAAGTATAGTAGCACGGCGCACCCTCAAACTAATGGACAAATAGAAGTTGTCAACCACACTTTAGGCAATTTTCTGTGATGCATATCTGGAGACAAACCTAGAGCGTGGGATCAAGATTTTTGTGTCACCATTTACAATTGTCTATAGAATGGTACCTCATCATCTCTTAGATTTAGCTAAACTACCAATTGGGGAGAAATTTAGTAGTGCAGCAAGCGCCATGGCCGAACAAATCCTAGATGTTCAAGAAGAGGTTCGATTGAAGTTGGAGAAATACAATGCAAAGTATAAGGCGACAGCTGATAAGAAGAGGCGTAAGAAAATCTTTTGTGAAGGGGACATGGTGATGATGTACTTACAGACGGAGATAATTCCTGCTAGTGCTTATAATAAGTTTAAGCTGAAAGAATATGGGCCTTTGAAGATCGTGAAGAAGATTAGTGATAATGCTTATATTATGGATCTTTCGAACAATATGACGATGTCCAAGAAGTTCAATATGGCAGATCTCTACACAAACCACACTACTAAGCAGTTGTACTTAGAATATAACTCGAGGACGAGTTTTTTTGAATAGGGAGGGATTGCTGTAGGAGATCGAGGCAACGGGGAAGCTAATACAGTAACAGATACATATTAGTCAACTGGCCCCAAATATTAGTCGACTAACCAATCTCAGTAGTCGACCAGTTTTGTGCAACAGAGAGTAGAAAAATTTTGTGGGCTTCTTATTAGTCGACTAGTTCTAACTAGTCGTCTAATACTGTTACCGACTGTTTTCAGATTCCATTTAGGATTTTATTTTCGGGTCCAATTGGATTTCAATTTTTTCATCTTTGTTTCTTTATTTGTAGTTTCTTAGTTAGATTAGACTACTACTTTTAAAGCCTATTTAAGGCTATTGTATCTTTGTTTTTAGAGTCAACTTTTGATCAATACAATTAAGTTTTTCCTCTTAATTTGCTCGTGGATTCGAGAAGTTATCTTTTGCTTGTGGATTTGAGTTCTTTTGCTTGTGGATTCGAGTACTTTCCCTGCCTGAAGGTTCCTTTCAGGGTTTGTTAGAGTTAGAACGAGATCTAACCGGCGTTGTTCGCTTTCTTATCTGTGTCATAAAAAAACCCACCCTGACGGATTCAATATGCTTTTCTTCTAAAGCTTTTGATTGATGCGGGGTCAAGATTTAGTTGATATATTTCATGTTTTCCATGAGGGTAACCCAGATTGTGAACGGCTCAATTATGCCTTCATTGCCTTAATCCTGAAGGTTGACAAAGTAAGCTCGCTGGCCATTCCGTCCCGCTAGCCTCACCTGTGGCGTCTTCAAAATAATTACTGAATTCTTGGTTATAAGTCCCTTCTTGAAGCTATTAGATTTGCTCTAGCCACTTCAATCTACCTGCATCAGAGTACAATCCTCGACAGTGCAACATCTACACATGAACTCCACTCTTTCTCTATGCACGACTACCCTGTATCTTTTGCAAACTTGATTTTGAGAAAGTGTTTGATACTTTGGATTCGTCCTTCATTATCAAAGTGTTGAGGGCTAGAGAGTTCGGTCACCGGTGGTGCAATTGTTAGCATTTGGAGTGCCTCATATTCGTTGAAAAAGAATTCAGGTTCTGGCAGTTTCCTAATACGAATCTGTCCTCATATTCATTAAAGAAGAATTCAGGTTTTGGTGGTTTTCTAATACAGATCTATCTCCTATTTTGATTTGGATACGAGTTTCTTATTTCTCTGAGGAGGTGCTGATTTAAGTTCGTTAGACTAGGATCATTTTAGGTGCCTATATAAACCTCTTGGGTGTGATTTTTCAAAGGTGTGTCAAGAATTCAAGAGAAATTTTGTTTTCCACCATTAAGAGTTGTGTGAGAGAGAATTCCTTGTAACTCTTATATTTTCTTCTCTGTTTTCAATAAAGATTTCTCCCCTCCTCCCTATGGACGTAGGCACATTGTCGAACCACGTTAAATCTTGGTTCCTTGGTTGTGTGGTGATTGTTTGCCAGTGGTAGATCTTCTACACCTCCGCTTCTACTACCGAGTCTTCAACTCGGGTGTTTCTCTGTTGTTTGGTCTGTGATAGATCATCAACAATTGGTATCAGCGCGATGGTTAGCAAGACCATGACAACTAAGTTTGAGGTGGAGAAATTTGACGAAAAGTCTAACTTCCTGTTTTGAAAGATGCGAGTAACATCGTTGCTCGTGAAAGAGGGCACACACAAGGCCCTGCTTGGTATTGAGAAGAAGCCATCAAAAATCGAGGATGATGAGTGGAACGATATCGACTTTCGCGCAAAGGCGACGATCATACTGTGCCTATTAGATGAGGTCCTATACAACATGATGATTGAGGAGACAACTGCTAGTCTTTGGTGTAGGCTGGAGAGCCTTTACATGACAAAGAGTTTGTCGAACAAGCTCTTCATGAAGAAGCAGTTATACAACCTTCGGATGAAGGAAGGTATGCCTATTCTACAACATCTCAATGCTTTTAATAAAATTTTAAGCGACTTGTTAGCTCTAGAGATTAAGCTAGAAGAAAAATAAGACAAAGCTCTTTTATTACTCTCTTCTCTTCCATCAAGTTATAACCACTTGGCAACCACCATCATGTATGGTAAGGAGACCTTAGAATTTAAAGATGTCAGGCAGATGCTCCAGAATAACAAGCTGATGAAGAAGACAAATTCTATAGAGGAAGCCTCAGGATTATTTGTCGAGGGCTAGAGGGGAAGATCAAAGAGTAGGGGACTCAAAGGGATCCAAAGGCTTCTAGCAGTTTCTCTTGCTACTTTTGTAAGAAACCAGGGCACATCAAGAAAAATTGTATGAAATGTAAGGAGATGTAGAAGATAAAAGATGGTAAAGATTCTGATGGGGCAAGTACCAGTGAAAGTCAGATCAAGCCAGGGTTATCGAAGAAGCAGATGAGGATTCATGTGATGTCTTGACAGTTAAGTCAGGAAAAAGTAAATACTCAGATGCTTGGTTACTTAACTCGGGGTACACATATCACATGTACCCAAAAGAGAGTAGTCAGTACTTACAAGTTTTATGATGGAGGCTCTATCCTGATGGGAAACGATGTTGTGTGTAAGACTGTTGACATCGACAACAACCGTATGAGGTTGTTTGATGGACAGGTTCGAACCCCATTCGACACGTTCTAGATTTAAAGAAGCTTCTATTGTTGGGAGCTTTGAAAGCTCGAGGGTACAAGTTTTCTAGTGCAGATGGAGGAATCAAAGTTACTAGAGGCTCCATGATGATTCTCAATGGAGAACGAACATCAAACTTGTACAAGTTGACATGAAGTATTATTATTGGTGATGCTTCAGCAGCAACAGAGAAGGAGGATTCTATAAGACTTTGGCACATGCGTTTTAGACACATGAGCGAGTGAGGTTTTCAAGTTCTGCATAAAAAGAGTGCTCTACTAGGTATCAAATATTGCGAACTTGATCTTTATAAATTTTGCATTATAGGTAGGCAACGTAGAGTAGCTTTCTCTACATCTCAGCACAAAATAAAGGGCTTGCTAGATCTTATACACACGGATGTGTGGGGGCCTTCGCTAGTAGCATCCATTGGAGGTGCTAGGTACTGTGTTACTTTCATAAATGATTTTTCAAGGAAAGTTTGAGTATATTTCTTGAAGTAGAAATCGGAAGTATTTTAGAAGTTCAAAGAGTGAAAAACTTTGGTGAAAAATCAGACGAGGTAGAAAGTGAAAGTCTTAAGGTCCGATAATGGAGGTGAGTACACCTTTAAAGAATTCAAAGACTACTTAGCAAGTAAAGGCATCAAACACCAGCTAAGTATTTCAGGACGACCAGAACAAAATAGAGTAGCAGAGTGCATAAATCGAATACTTACAGAGCATGCTCGCAGTATCATATTAAAAGCTGACATATCAGAAGGATTTTGGGCAGAGGTAGTGAATCATGCGAGTTATCTGGTAAACATGTCACCATCAATAGCTATTGATCTTCAGATCTTAGAGAAGATATGATGAGGAGTATCTATGGACTATTCAACTTACGGATTTTCGATTGCCCGACATATAGTTTGGTTGATAGTCAGAAAAAGGGACAAACTGGAGTCCAAGTCTAAGAAGTGTATCTTCATCGGTTTCACCAAAGGAGTCAAGGGTTTCAGACTTTGAGATCTCGAAAAAAGGAGTGCCTTTAACAGCAGAGATGTGGTCTTTGACGAAGAATCAATGTTGCGAGAAAAGTCAGAGATGAAAGATAAAGTGCAAGGTGGAGCTTCAGACAGTTCGGTAGACACTCAAGAAAAAAAAGATGAGTTCTCAGAGAGCCCTAAAAGGTATGAAGGGTCAGAAGAGGACTCCTCAGATCCAGATGGAGACAATAAGAAGGCTACTCAAGAGAAACCAAGACTGTTGAGGCGGTCAGTCGAGTGACGGTGCCACCAACAAGATATGACTGGGACGATGATCATATCTCTTTCGCATTAGTAACAAAAATAGGAGAACCTGACAGTTACAGGAAAGCGATCGAGGCAGATGATCACAACAAATGGATTACAACCATGGGCCAGAGATGGAGTCTTTGGATAGAAACCAAACATGGACACTAATTGATTTTCCAAAGGACTCCAAGGCATTAGGTTGCAGATGGGTCTTTCGCAAGAAGGACAATGAGCAGTACAAGGCAAGGTTGGTTGCCAAAGGATATGCTCAGAAGGAGGGTATTGACTACAATGAGATCTTCTCTCTTATAGTCAAGCATAAATCTATTCGGATGTTATTGGCGATAGTTGTTCAGTTTGATCCAGAGTTGTAGCAGATGGATGTTAAAACAACATTTTTGCATCATGAGCTAAAGGAGAAGATATACATGAAACAACCTGAATGTTATATTCAGAAAGGTAAAGAAAACAAAGTGTCTTCTAAAGAAGTCCCTCTATGGACTTAAGCAGACTCCCATGCAGTGGTACAAACGATTCGACTCTTTCATGATTAACGTCAGATACAACCGATATGAGTATGATAGTTTATTTTAAACAGAGTGATGATACAACATATTTATTATTATATGTGAATGATATGCTGATTGCTACGAAAACAAGACATGTTCAGAAGCTTAAAGCTTAGCTCAAGAAGGAACTAGACTTGAAGGATTTGAAAAAAGTCAAGAAGATCTTAGGTATGGAGATCAATCGAGATAGAGGCTCGGGCAGACTTTGACTATCCTAGAAGAACTATGTTCTCAAAGTGTTGGAGAGACTCAACATGGCAGAAGCAAGACCAGTCACCACTCTTTTTGCAGGCCATTTCAAATTATCCTCCAAGCAGTGTCCACAATCACCGGAAGAGGAGGAAGAAATGTCTCGAGTACCATATGCTAGTGCGGTGGGGTCACTCATGTATGTTATGGTCTGCACTAGACCTGACCTGGCCTATACAGTTAGTACAGTAAGTCAGTTCATGTCAAATCCAGGAAAGCAACATTGGAAGCACTAAAGTTGGTGTTACGATATCTGCGAGGGATTGCAAGACTAGGCTTAGTGTTTCAGAAATTGAAAATAGGGAAACCTAGGTTACTACAAGGCTATGTTGATGAAGATTATGCAAGAGATCTTGATCAGTAAAGATCTATGACGGGTTATGTGTTCACAGTAACTGAGTGCATCATTAGTTGGAAGGAAGAGTTGCAAGATGCAATTGCTCTTTCAACGACAAAAATGGAGTACATGGTTGCAGTTGAGGCATCAAAGGAAGCTTTGTGGTTGAGAGGATTGGTTGAGATATTTAGTATGATAAAGAATTCAGTTCGGGTTCATTGCGACAGCCAGAGTGCGACTCATCTTGTTAAGGATCACATGTATCACAAGCAGACAAAGCACATTCATATGAGGTATCACAAGATACGTTAGTGGGTCGTGGATGATAAGGTGATCGATTTAATAAAGATCAGCATGAAAAAGAATCCAGCAGATATGATGATGAAGACTTTCCCGGTGAAAAAGTTCAGAGCATCTCTAAACTTCATCCAAAGGTAAGTGACGACAGGCTCTTGAGAGAGAGCCATGTGAAGTCACAAAAGATGGGGAGAAAGGAAGGCGAATGAAGCAGAGGCCAATTTCTACGGAGGGACTCAATGAACATGAATCAAGGTGGAGATTGTTAGTATTTGGAGTGCCTCATATTCATTGGAAAGAATTCAGGTTCTGGCAGTTTCTTAATACAGATCTGTCCTCATATTCATTGGAGAAGAATTCAGGTTTTGGCAGTTTTCTAATACGGATATGTCTCTTGTTTTGATTTGGATACGGGTTTCCTATTTTTCTAAGGAGATGCTGATTTGAGTTCCTGTTGGATTAGGATCATTCTAGGTGCCATATAACCCCTTAGGTGGCCTTTCAAAGGTGTGACAAGAATTCAAGAGAAATTCTGTTTTCCACCATTGTGAGTTGTGAGAGATCTCCTTGTAACTCTTGTATTTTTTTTTTCTATTTTCAATAAAATTTCTTCCCTCCTCCCTGGGGACGTAGGCACATTGCCGAACCACGTTAAGTCTTGTGTTCCTTGGTTATATAGTGATTGCTTACTAGTGGTAAATCTTCTACACGCTTCTGCTGCCGAGTCTTCAACTCGGTGTTTTTCTGCTGTTTGATCAGTGATAGATCATTAGCAGCAGCTCGATTCATTCATTTCTCCGCTCTGGTATTTCTTCTATTCTAGTTAATGGGGTTGCTAGTGGTCACAATGCTTGCCGTAGTGGATTTCATAAAGGGGATTCTATCTTCCCTAACCACTTAATTTGGCAACCAATGTGTTTACAAGAGTGATTCATAAAGCCTATGATGGCAAGTTTATTTAGAGGATTATATGCTTCCCTAGGGAGTCAGCCTTTAGACATTACAATGACACTAATAATTATTGCACTAGTTGACTGTCGCCCTCTCTCAAATATGAAGATTATCCTTTCTTGCTTCTAGGTAGCTTTGAGTCTGAATCATTTTTACCAAGTCCTTTATCTACCGATTGGACCCAGTATCACAAGATGATATGGAACGGGCTTCCTCGATTCTTTACTGAAGAGAGGGCTCATATTTATTCACTTATCTGGGTATTCCCCCATTAAACGTGGAACAGAAGGGATTGGCAAGCCATGATAAATAAGATTGATCGTAAACTTGAATGCTGGAAGGACCGCATACTATCCCGCCGAGGTCGATTAAGATTGATCAATTATATCATCACAGCCCTCCCCATCTATTATATGTCCCTCTTCATTCTTCCACAATTGGTGATACAGCACATAGATTGCATTCAAAGGGCGTTTTCTTGGAAAGGAGATGAAGAAGTGCATGGCAGTGGTTGCCTTATGAATTGGTCCAAGGTTTGCTCACCGATAACTCACGGGGGATTGGGCATTAGGGATGTCAGAAGCTTCAACACCGCTCTCATTGCAAAATGGCGGTGGCACTCTCTTCAGAAGTGTACCTCCCTCTGGGTTCTATTGGTGAGATTTAATTACGGCCGTCGCAAAGTGTATCCAGACCCATTGCACAGTTTTGCGGAGTTACTCAAAATTACAAGGCTGTTTTGGTAGGGTATTCACATCTAGTGCGGTAATGGTAACAACTATAGGATTTGGCACCGCAAATCGATCACAAATTACATGCGAAATTATCAACCAAATTCAAAACAACGATTTAGGCAAAATATGGAGAATAATCAACCAAGAACAATCACAAAAATATACCAAGATTTACGTGAAAGACCATTGCGGAGAAAACCACGGAACAAGCAACAATAAAAATTCACTATGAGAATAAAGATTACAATCTTCATTCTACCCGCACCACCTTTAGAATCCCTCTCCAAAGCAAGAATACAAGAAGAGATCAAGGGCATTTACTGAACTTTCCTCGACCTGAAAACCTCCACTACAACAGACTCGACCACCACTAACGACAGTCATACTGAGCCTCCTCCAAGAAGTTCCGATGCCAAACTTGATACTTCACGAGCTAACCAAAGTTTTGCCACCGACTTGAAGAAGAAAACTCAAATAATTTTCTTTTTTTTCCCTTCTTTTTCTCATATTTTTATCTCTGATTTTCTCTTGATTTTTCTGGCTTTAAGCGGCTATTTTATAGCCTCAGCCAATCAGCTCATTCCATATTTCTTTTTTTGAATCGTGATCAGACTCGGATCTTTCTCGAGTCTGAATCGCAGTCAATTCCCACTCCTTCCATGATCCAACTGCGTCAAGAGCCGTCTATCAGGTTGGCAGTCAACATGTCCTTGCAAGCATGCAAAATCAACGGGATCATACTATAATGTCCTTGCTTTCACTTGGTTAGAGTGAAATGCAAGAATTCTTTCGCAAAAATGTTGTGAGCCACCGGGGCTGATACGGCGCATTCACCACCACACATACATTCTGGAATTCTCGGCAATAACTTGTTCTCTTCTTCTATGTTTCTATACTACCTTACCCTCTTGGTAAGACTTCTGGTAAGAGTGGGCATATGTTAATTTATACCCAGCTCACTATCTTCTCCAAATTCCTGCATCCCGAGAAAACGAGAGAGAGTGGGAAAATCAAGCAAAAAAGTTTGAGATCGTTACTCGACCTTTGTCTCTCTTTCCTATTTGAATTTTGTTGTCTGAATTGTGATTCTATATGATTTGTTTCCCCTAGTTGACTCTAATTTTTTGAGTAATTATGGGATGTGGTGATTTCTTGATTGGTTTGTAGATAATGCCTCTGAAATTTGTTGTGAATGATAATTTTAGTTAATTTTTTTTCCTTTATTGATTTAGTGCTCTGACATTAGAACCCAATTCGGAAATTTTTGGATACATGCTTGATTTTTGATTAAACGTGAGCTCATAAGACTTTGTGGGTAGTTGTAGTTTTGCCATCATGGAAAATTAGAGTTCAATCTGTCTCGAATAAATCAATTAGATTCCATGGAAATTTAGTGTTATTGGGAAATGTTTTATATTGGAAATTGAAATTGTGTATCGATGTTAAAAAATTCTGTAACCAAAATTTCATGAATGCAATTTGAATCTCTCTTGAAACAAGACACATGCTTGATTTGAGTGTTATTGATCAACACCGATAATACAACAGAGAAACACCGAGTTAAAGACTCGGTAGCGGAAACATAAAAATCTACCACTAGCAAGCAATTGAGACTAATCACCACACAACCAAATGACACTAGATTTAACGTGGTTCGGCAAATGTGCCTATATCCACGAGGAGGAGGGGAGAAACTTTATTGAAATAGAAAAAAAATACAAGAGTTAAAAGAACATCTCCCTCACAACTCTCAATGGTGAAATTTCTCATAAACTTGACTTGCCTTCAAAGGCTAACCCTAAGGGGTTTTTATAGGCACCGAGGATTATCCTAGTCCAACCCAAACTTCAACAATCTAATCGGCGGCACCGCCTCATAGAAAGAAAGAAATTCGAGTCCAATCCAAACTGAAAACAGAACCAGAAAATGAAACTGCCTGAGCCCGATACTAGTCGACTAGCCCTAATATAAGTTGACTAATAACATGTATTAGTCGACTATACCCATTTATTAGTCGACTACTCTGACAAATCAGAGAGCCCAACTCTCTGTTGGCAACCACTAGTCGACTATACAAAAGTATAAGTCGACTAAACTAAATCATAAGTCCACCAATAGACTTATTAGTTAACTTATAATAAGCACAAGTTCTATACATGTCCGTGCTTGGTCTCTGAGGTTTGTAACACCTTCACCTGAACCTGTATTCTTCTTTAATGAATATGAGGCACTCAAAATACTAACAATCTCCACCTTGACTCATGTTCATTGAGTCTCTTCGTAGAAATTTGGCCTCCGCTTCATTTACCATGCTTTCTTCCCCCTTTGTGACTTTATATGGCTCTCTCCCAAGAGTCCGTTCTCCACCTTACTTTTGGAGAATCTTGATGAAGTTCAGAGATGCTCTGAACCTCCACCGGGATGGTCTTCGTCATCATGTCTGCTGGATTTTTCTTTGTGCTAATCTTCATCAAGTCGATCAACTTATCATTTACGACCCATTGACGTATCTTATGATACCTCATATCAATGTGCTTCATCCTCTTGTGATACCTGTGATCTTCAGATAGACGAATATCACTTTGACTGTCGTAATGAACCCGAACTGAATCCTGCATCATACCAAAAGTCTCGATTAATCCTCTCAATCACAAAGCTTCTTTTGATGCCTCAACTGCAGCCATGTACTCTGCCTCTGTCGTCGAAAGGGCAACAATATCTTGCAAGTTTGCCTTTCAATTAATGACGCACTCAGCTATTGCGAACACATAGCCTGTCGTAGATTTTCGCTGATCAAGATCCCCTGCATAATCTGCATCAACATAGCCTTGTAATTCCCTAGGCTTCTCATTTTCAATATTTGAAACACAAAGCCTAGTTGTGCAGTCCCTCGTAGATATCATAACACCCACTTCACTACTTCCCAATGTTGCTTTCTTGGATTTGACATGAATCGACTTATTGCACTAATTGCATAGGCTAAGTCAGGCCTAGTGCAGGCCATAACATACATGAGTGATCCCACCGCACTAGCATATGGTACTCGAGACATCTCTTTCGATAATTATAGACTTGGAGAATAATTTGAAGTGACTTGCTAAGGAGTGATGACTGGTTTCGCTTCTTCTATATTGAATCTTTCCAACACCTTGGGACATCGTTCTCTTGGGATAGCCAAAGTCTGCCTGAGCCTCTGTCTCGAGTGATCTCTATACCTAAGATCTTCTTGGCTTCTCTCAAATCTTTCATATCAAATTCTTCTTTAACTGAGCTTTAAGCTTCTAATTATATGCCTTTTTTCTTGCAGCAATGAGCATGTCATCCACATATAACAGCAAATATGTCGGATCATCATTCTGCTTGAAATAGACATAACTGTCATACTCACATCGGTTGGATCTGGCCTTGATGATAAAAAAGTCGAACCGCTTGTACCACTGCCTGGGAGACTGCTTAAGTCCATAGAAGGACTTAGTTAGAAGACACATTATTTTCTTATCCTTCCTGAATATAACCTTCAGGTTGCTTCATGTATATCATCTCCTCCAGCTCACCATGCAGAAACGTTATTTTGACATCCATCTTCTCCAACTCTAGATCAAACTGAGCTACTATCGCTAATAACATCCGAATAAACGTATGCTTGACTACAGGAGAGAAGATCACATTGTAGCTAATACCCTCCTTCTGAGCATATCCCTTGGCAACTAACCTTGCCTTGTACTGCTCGTTCTTCTTGCGAAAGACTCCTCTGGACCTATTGCCTTGGAGTCATTTGGAAGATCTATCAATTTTCATGTTTAATTTTTATTCAAAGACACCATCTCCTGCTCCATTGTTGTAATCCACTTACCGTGGTCATCTGCCTCGATTGCTTTCTTATAACTACTGGGATCCCCTGTTTTTATTACTAATGCGATAGTGACATGATCTTCTAAGTTGTACCTTATTGATGGTACCGTAACTCTGACTGACCGCCTCAACGGTCTAGGTTGTCTTGAGTAGTCTCCTGTTCGTCTCCATTTAAATCTGAATAGTTCTTTTCTGACTCGTTAGGCCTTTTAAGTCTCTCTGAGAACTTAACTCCCTTTTTCTTAGTGTTTGTTGAACTGTCTAGAGCTCCATCTTGTGTTTTATCCTCCGTCTCTGACTTTTCTTGCAACATTAATTCTTTGTCAAAGACCACATCTCTGCTGGTAAAGACACTCTTTGTTTGAAATCCCAAAGTTTGAAATCCTCGACTCCTTTGGTGAACCTGATGAAGATACACTTCTTAGACTTAAACTCCAGTTTATTCTTTTTTTGACTATCAACCAAACTATACGCCGGGCTAATAAAAATTTGTAAGGTTGAATAATCCACAGACTCTCTTCGCGCTATATCTCCTCTGGAATCTGAAGATCAACTGCTGTTGATGGTGACCTATTTACCAGATAACTCGCATGATTCACCGCCTTTACCCAAAATTCTTCTGAAATGTCAGCCTGTAACCTGATACTGCGAGCACACTCTGTAAGTATCAGATATTATGCTACTCCATTCTATTCTGGTCATCCTGAAATATTAGCTGGTGTTTGATGCCCTTACTAGCTAAGTAAGCTTTGGATTCCATGGTGGTATACTCGACTCTATCAGACCTCAAGACCAATGTTTAAAATAACGATAACGTAGTGATAACATTTTTCTTCTGTTATGTTAACATAGGGTTATAACGTAACACATAACATAGGTTACACGATTTAATATTTATTTAATAAAAAATAAATATATATATTATATTTAAGAATCTTTATAATAGAAAAATAATTTTAAAAAAATCTAAATAATCAAAATAATATATAACACATTTAGCAAGTCTTAGAACAATTTTTAACAAGTATTACAATAAGTTTTCACATTCACGAGTTTTAATTCATAATTCCATCTACTCAAACAACAATATGATCTGCATATTTCATTATAATTCATAATTTTTAGTCATGTTATTAAATCTACACAAAATTCATAATTCAATCTGCAATAATTCATAGATCGAGAGAGAAAGCAGAGAGATCGAGAGGGAGAGCAAAGAGAGATCAGGGGAGAAGAGATCCATGGGAGACTAGAGAATGAGAGAGAGAGAGAGAGCTTACATGTGCTTGGCGACAGAGAACCACCGATGATACCGGCGAGAACTACCACGACGGAGAATCACCAGAGGAGTTCTTTTACTGTCAATTAGAGAGGTACGTTTTCTTCTTTCTTCTCGGCGCTGAACGAGGACTACGAGGTTGCAGAGAGGACGATGAGCGAGCGAATTTGGAGGGATACTTTTTGCCATAGACCGGGAGAATATGGGTGGTTTATAAAAAGTCAACTTACACCGTAACGTAGGTTACAGAGCGTTACATTAATAACGTAACATAACGTAAGTTACAGGCAAAATAACCATAGTTATCAAATATTGCGCTTTTTAAACCTGTTACATAATGCTTGTCGACGTTACGTTATATAAATGAGTTATAACAGGTTGTATAACGGGTTTTTTTTGAACACTACTCAAGACTTTCACCTTTCACCCCTTCTGATTTTCCATCATAGTTTTTCATTCCTTGAACTTTTAAATACTTCTGATTTTTTACTTCAAGAAGTATACCCAAACTCTCCTGGAGAAATCATCTATGAATGTAACATAGTACCTAGCACCCCTGATGGATGTTACTGTTGAAGGTCCCCACACATCCGTGTGTATGAGATCTAGCAAGCCCTTTGTCTTGTGTTGTGATGTAAAGAAAGCTACTCTACGCTGTTTACTCATGATGCAAAATTTATAAAGATCAAGTTTACAATATTTGATACATGGTAGAGCACCCTTTTTGTGTAGGACTTGAGGACGTCGTTCGCTCATGTGTCCAAGACACGTGCCAAAACCTTGTAGTATCATCTTCTATTACTGTTGAAGCATCACCAATAATAATGCTTTTTGTCATCTTGTACAAGTTTGTAGTCCGATCTCCTTTGAGAATCGTCATGGAGCTCTTGTAACTTTTATGCATCCATATGCATCTGAAAACTCACCCTTGAGCTTCCAAAGCTCCCATGAGAGAAGACTCTTCCTTGAATCTAGAACGTGACATACATGTTGCGAAATTGATATGCTCTGATACCAATTGTTGTGACTCTCAGGATCGATATTAGCGGAACTTGACAATATGAACAGTACTTGCAAAAGGAAAGCTTGATGTAAAGCAAACTAGCAATACCTAGACAAAAGAGTAATAAAGAAAGAACACAAGAATTTAACGTGGTTCAACCCAAACTTGGCCTACGTCCCGGGGAGAGAATTTGAGAGAGCTTTATTAATAGACTTGGTACAAAGAGATCTAACCTTCCTCTTGATGCAACAAGAGTATTCACCTTTCACTTGAATCTAGCCCTAGATTACAAGAGTATTACATTCTCTCTATGCACCTTCAACTTGCTCCTCTATTTTTTGGCTTCCTCTGGTCTTCTTTACTGGAGATTCTTTGTTGTAGAAACTCCTTGAGACTTGTTTAGTCGAGGCAATTACAATACTTGGTTACAATCTTTATTTATAGGATTTTATAATGCAACTCCTATTTGGACTATGAGATGATCTTGGCCTTCGGGTAGTTGATGAATCTTGATTAGTCCTTTTAGGAATTGATCTCCTTAATTTAGAAGGATCCTAGACCCTTTAATCTTTAAAATAAACCTTCATTGAATAGGAATTAAATCTTATTCATACTCTTTCTGAAAGAAACTCGCAATCGCCTGAAAAAGAAACTGCTTCATCTTAATTTGTTTCTTCTGCTTTAAGCCATCGTCTTCTCCAACTTAATTAGATTTTCTTGAAATATCATCTCTTCTTGAAAATAAGATAAAATCCTAATAATATGTTCAAGAGTGTTCGAACTTGTCCATAAATATCCTTATACGGATTTTGCCAATGTAATCGTCTTGCACACGGTGTTACCCATCAGGATAGAGCTTCCACTGTAAGGCTTATAAGTATTGAACCTCTCTATTTGGGCACATATGGTGTGTGCACCCCGAGTCAATTAACCAAACATCTGAGTATTTTCCCTTTCCTGACTCAGCCGTCAAAATATCACATGGATTCTTATCTGCTTTTTCGACAACACCGGTTTGAACTGACTTTCCACTGGCCCATCAGAATTCTTACTGGCTTTCTTCTTCAGCATCTCCTTGTATTTCATATAATTCTTCTTGATGTGCCCTTGTTTCTTGCAAAAATAGCAAGCAAAACTGTCAGAAGCCTCCGGATCCCTTTTGGGTTCCCTACTCTTTGATTTACCCTTCTGGCCCTTGACAACCAGTCCTGAGGCCTGCTCTGTAGAATCTGTCTTTGTTCATCAGCTCATTCTAGAGCTTCTGCCTGACATCTTCTAACTATAGGTCTCCTTATCATAAATGATAGTGGTCATCAAGTAATCATAACTTGGTGGAAGAGAAAGATTAAAAGAAGAGTTTTGTCTTCTTCTTTTAGCTTAACCTCTAGAGCCAACATGTTGCTTAAAATCTTATTAAAGGTATTAAGATGTTATAGAATAGGCGTACCTCCCTTCATCCGAAGGCTATATAAAAGCTTCTTCATGAAGAGTTTGTTCGACAAACTCTTTGTCATGTAAAGGCTCCCCTTCCTATAAGAAAGATCAGTAATTGTCTCCTCGTTCATGACATTCTAGAGGACCTCGTCTAATTGGCATAATATGATTATCGCCTTTGCACGGAAGTCGATGATATTCCACTCATCCTCCATCTTCGATGGCTTTTTCTCAATACAAAGCAGGGTCTTGTGTGTGCCCTCCTTTACGTGCAATGGCGTTACACATCTTTCACAACAAGAAGTTGGACTTCCCGTCGAATTTCTCCGCTTCGAACTTAGTTATCGTGGTCGTCTTGCTAGCCATTGCTATGATACCAATTGTCCTTGATCATCACCGATACAACAACAGAGAAGCATCGAGTTGAAGATTCGACAACGAAAAGTAGAAGATCTACTACTAGTAAGCAATTGAGACTAATCACCACACAACTTAAAAACACCAGATTTAACGTGGTTCAGCAAGAGTCCGTACGTCCACGGGGAGAAGGGAGAAACTTTATTGAAAACAGAGAAGAAAATACAAGAGTTATAAGAAAATCTCTCTCACAACTCTCAATGGTGAAATTTCTCATAAAGTTGACTTTCTTTCAAATACCAACCCCAAAGGGTTTTTATTGGCACCTAGGATGATCCTAGTCCAACCAAAATTTCAACAATCCAATCAACACCGCCATAAAGAAAGAAAGAAAGCCGAGTCCAATCCAAACTAAAAATAAAACCAGAAAAAGAAACTTCCAAATCTTGATACTAGTCGACTTGGCCAAAGTTTAAGTTGACTAATAGCATGTATTAGTCGACTATATTCATTTTATTAGTTAACTACTCTGATAAAAATCGAAGAACCCAACTCTCTGTTGGCAACCACTAATCGACTATACCAAAGTATAAGTCGACTAGGCTAAATCATAAGTCAACTAATAGACTTATTAGTCGACTTATAACATACACGAGTCCTGTACATGTTCGTGCTCGATCTCTGAAGCTTGTAACACCTCCACCTGAATCTGTATTCTTCTCACTCAAATACTAACATTGAGCTCATAAGCCTTTATGGACATTTGAACTGTTGCTCTCAGATTAGATTTCCATCTTTGTCAAATAAATAAATAAATAAATAAGGCATTTGTTTTTTTTTTAAAGAAAAGGATGATTTTATGCAAATTTAGTATTACTTAGTTTCCCACAAAAATTTTCAAAAACAAAAAAATTGATATTGTACTTCGTCTTTCTTTTAATATAATTCAGACTGGACCATTTTTGGTCCTGTTATCTCCTAATTTTTTTTTGATAGTATCCGAACCATAAATTTTCATATGCTTGAGTGAATGGGATATTCAAATGTTGGGTTATCCTTTTCAAACATCTGTTCGTGCATTACTTGACATGTATATCTTTTTTTCTTTTTCTTAGAAATTAAGTTTCATGTATCAGAAGAAGTTAAAATGACGAGATTCAGGATTGAGGAAGAGGAGCAAATTGATCTGGAGAGTTGTTGCTCAGATTATGGGAGTGTCTCCAAAGGGCCAGTCTCTTAAGAAATTTGATGAGGCTTCTTCCAATGGAATGCTTAACCTGAGTGAGGAAGGCGAAGCGTACATCAGGTTGAAGCATCAGTTCATTTAAGCATTGGCGCTCTCTCGCAGAGTTGCACTGTCGTTGATGCCTACCGGAGTTTGCATCCTTCTCCAATGGAGAGAGCACAGCTCGAAGCGTTCAGGATGTTCATGGAGGCCATGGCAGCCAAGCATGATGGGAAATGTGGTGCATTCCCGGCACAAGGCAACAAAAGATGAGGTTTATCAGATCATGAAGGACAGCTTTCGTGTTTCCCGCCAGCGGTGACCCTCGACCACCGCCTCCGCCCTCTCCTCGCTCCCCTCCCCCGAGACCTCCCTTCTTGCCCTCTGGTTGACCTCCTCAACCTCTGCCTCCGCCTCTTTGAGGACGAGGCCAACCCAAAGTTTAGCCCCCCCCCCCCCCCCCCCCCCAAAATAAAAAATCATAGCGATCTGATCTCTTGAGTTTGCTATGGGAATCCGTGACCCCCGATGTGAACTCTAAGCTGCTGGCCAACCTGTCGACGGATTCTCTGTCAGAGATGCCAGAGATCATCGTTCAAGTTATCGATCTCAAGCCCATCGGCACCGGCAACAAGAATTCAGGTTGGTTTTGGAAATTTGAAATTTTGTAGAGCTTTTGAATGACATAAATCTTTCCTTCAAGTATCGTTTGATTTCTCCATGCAATGAATTTGATGACTGTGAAATCAGTTGTTCATTCAAATAAATTGTTCATCCCAGAAAACTAAGTGACAATTTATTTCTCTGGATTCTATAAGCTATGAGAGCCCCCACGTCACGTGGGGGGCTTCTTGCTAGTTTTAGAATAAAATAGGCCGGGGCTTCCGAGTTTGAGACCTGCCCTTTCTCTCAAAAAATGAAAAATCTTGTATGAGGCAACACAAATCATGGACACATTAGTAGGGGTGAGCATCGGTCGGTTCGGTTCGGTTTTTGCTAATTTTGCAAAAACCGAACTGAACCGATAGACTTAGTAACCGAACCGAACCGAATCAACTCAGTTCGGTTCGTTTTTTTCGGTTAGGTCAATATATTATCATCATTTCTTACATTTTTTAATCACCATTATGTTATCATCCTTTAATATTATAATCTCAAATATCTATTACCCAAATTAGAAATAAGAAAAAGATTCTAAGCTTAATGTGAATTTGACAATTTCATATTCTAAAACTTTTACACCGTATTTGAGCTCTTATATCAAACTCATATAATTATTACTAACTTTTAATGATAAGAATGAAAAAAAGAACTATTTATATAAATATTATTCTGAATTGTGATGGTGTAACTTAATATTGCTTTCACATATTCAACATAAAAAAGATGGTATTACTAAAACTAATGAGATAGCTTCCACCAGTTTTTATTATGAACTATATGATTCACTAAATTGAATTTGAGTAGATTATAATAGGGTGAGAAATTCGGTTCGTTTCGGTCTATTCGGGTTTTGGAACACAAAACTGAAACCCGACCGAATTAGAGCGGTTCGGTTCGATTCGGGTTCGGGTTTCGGTTTTTGGTCGGTTATTTCGGTTATAAACCGAACTCTGCTCACCTCTACACATTAGAGCAAACGAATTCCAAATTCCTGTAATCAACTTAAGTTTCAAATAAGGATTTGAGGCGGTAGGGTGCATCAACTATATTGAATTAAAAAAATAACAATAATGCAAGTGAGATAGATTTAAGGTTCAAATAGATTCAGTTTTATAAATTTCCATAATTTTAGTTTTGAATTTCATATAGGAAAATGTTTTATTTCTCATTTAAGCTTTTATTGGCCAAAAAGATGCTCCTTGTTTTGTAGAGTATGCATGCGTGACAGGATTCGATCGAGCAAGCAGAACCATGAAGCCACTTCATCAAAGAGTCTTTTTCCTCGTAGCAAGGCAGTCAAGAAGAAGAAGACACCATCAGAGAGAGAGGAGCGTTGTACATCAAAGGAAAATTTGTTTAGTTCTGTTACGCGGAGCTGATTCAATTATTTACAGCCAAAGCATAGAGGCTTATATATTTATGTTGGTTGCTTGTTGGCCCCAAGGACTTTGCCTACTCATGATCTCTGAGCCAACTGGAGGCAACAAGAACTTAGCGCCGCTGGTCCTTACCAGTTGTTTCCTCCTCCTTCCTCGCACTTGGAAGGCAACGAAAGATCACATTAGTAGCGCTTTAACAAACGGTGCAGATGCTCCGAGTTTTGTCTACTACGACTAATAGTGGAAATATTCTCTCATTATGACTGTGCATCCAGGCTTTGTGCATCCTGGCTTTGTGCTCCAGGCTGTGTGTCCAGCTCTGCTGCCGATGTCCAGGTTCTGTTTCCGGCCTCAGAGATGTCCCTCTGTTAACAAATACAAGCTCTGGAGTTCCATAGCATGCTCTGAATCACAACTGTATAGTCACTGGCAGGTTTTTTACTGTGTGTCAGTACTAGTACAAGTACTGATGCCAGTTTTTCCTGTCAGTTCTATCAAGAGTTCATTAATCATACTCTTGCCTGGATGCTTGTGCATGTGTATCAGTTCTGAAGGCTATCCTATCTCTGCTACTGCTGGGAGCTTATTTGATATTGAATTGGTCATTATCATTAACCAGTTGCTTATGAATGTAATACCTGACAGTCTGGTTATTGTATCAGTGTCAGTCGGTCAATTTCAAGTAGTACTGCATTCTCTCTTTTAGGCTTTGGGCCAATCTGGGATCACGCTTGGTGTGTTATAGTAAGGGTGACGGCTGTGGTCCTCTCCTTTTTCTATAGTTATTCAAGCATTTTTACTAGAGTAGCCTGGCCTTATTTTGTATAATGTATTGGTGTATTAGTATGAATAAAATTTACTTTTACTTTTCAAATACACACGCATAAGAAAATGGAAAAACAATTGACATAGGAGGAAATTCCCTTTGATGGTGTGCTTAAAACTCGACTTTTCCACTACAATTTCACATCTAAATTGTTCAAACTAATTTTCATGTTATGAAATGTATATAGGTGAAAATTCACGAGTTTTTAACATCTCTTACTTATGGATCAAATGTTGTAAAATTACGATTTTTCTATAGTAAACAAATGCGACCACTAGATCTATGAGCAAACAAGGTTTTTAACATATGCATTTTCATATACCTATATTTTAGATGGCAATGATTCTAATGTATGTAAGATCTTGAAATTTTGGTGAGAAAGTTGAGTTTTAGGTTTGCTGTAGAAGGAAATTTTCTTCTATGTTTGTTGTTTCCCAATATATATATATATATATATTATATATATACTATATATATATATATATATATATATATATATATATATATATAAGAGAGAGAGAGAAGAGAGAGAGAAGAGACTTGTTAGTTCCGGAAGGATTCGAGCCCGAATCCTTTCCACTCAAATACTAACATCCGATATTCAAATTCAAGATCCACTCTGCTGAAGTTAATTTATATTATTTAAAGTAATTAAAATAAAAATTATGTATTTTGAATACTTTTTGCCTATCCATCAAGAGACGCAAAATGGACGCAGAAAGTAGTGAGTTGGTTAGATCTATGTCTTTAGACAAACAAATTCTCGATCCTACCATTTGATCGTGATCTAAACATTTAAAAAGTACTACAAACTAATTTTTTTAGTTTCAAATGTTCTACACCGTTAAACTAACCAACTCACTGTTTAAGCTGATCGTTTTTTCGCTACTTGATGCTTGGGGAAAGTATTTAAAATACTTGATTTTTGGTTTATATATACTTGAAATAATATAGATAAACTTTAACATAATGGATCTTTTATTCGGGATGATGTTGGCTGAATTTGAGTGAGAAGGATCCAGACTCGAATACTTCTGGAACTACACAAGTGTGTGTGTGTAGAGAGAGAGAGAGAGAGAGAGAGAGAGAGAGAGAGAGAGAGACTTGTGCCATTTCGGAAAGGATTCGAGCCTGAATCCTTCTCACTCAATAACACCCTCCGACATTCGAATACAAGATCCACTCCGTTGAAGTTGATCTATATATTTTCAAGTATCTATAGACAAAAATTAAGCGTTTTGAATACTTTTTGCCCACCATCAAGCGGCGCAAAATGGATGACCGAAAGTATGAGTTAGTTAGATCTATGTCTTTAGACATACAAATTCTCAATCCGACCATTTGGTTCATGATCTAAACATTTAAAACCCCACACAACTATTTTTGTTAGGTTTCAAATGTTCTACATCTTTAACTAACCAACTCAATATTAGGTCATCTGTTTTTTCCTACTTGATGCATGGGCAAAAAGTATTCAAAATACTTGATTTTTGGTTTATAAATACTGAAATAATATAGATTAATTTCAACGGAGTAGATCTTGTATTCAAATGTCGGATGCTGGTATTTGAGTGGGAAGGATTCACCTAGGGCGTGTTTGTTTCGCGCGCAAAACGCAAGTCGTAAAACTTCTTTTCCATTTTTCGTTGTTTGTTCGCTGAAAACAAGTTGCAAATGCCTCTTCTTTTCCCATTTGCAGTTGCTACAGTTAAATTTGTGGTCATGTAAATCTCACTTTTACACTCATATTTTATCACTTGCAGTTGCTACAGTTAATTTTGTGGTCATGTAACTCGACTTGTACTACACTTACAGTTAAAACAGTTACTTGATAATCAATATATAATTTAATATTATTAAATATTTAATATTTTAAATAGTGGTTCAATTTCTATTATTTAATTTTTTTTATATTTATATTTTTAATCTTTAATTTTTTATTGTTTTTAATATTGTTTTAATATTTATAGTTTACTATTTTAATTAATATTTTATTTAATACTTTATTATTTTATTAATACTTATTCCATTTTTTATTATTTTATATTTAGAGTTAATATTTTATTAATATACAATATTTATACTTTAATATAAAATTACTATATATAATTATTTATTTTTAATATAAAAAAATTACTTTATTATATCATAATATATTTTTTATGTTAATATTGTAAATAATTCAGTATAATAACTATAATGATAATTTATTATTAATTATAATTATATTTTACTTTGTTAATTTTATATTTCTATAATATTACAATAATATTATAATAAAATTTATATTATAATAATTTTGAAGTATTTTTAATATTATAATATTATAACTATATTTTATTATTGTTGTAAATTTTTTAATATTTATATTTTATTTAGTATTCTTAAAATTTTTTAATGTTCTTTAGATTTTCTTAAAATTTTATATTATTTATTTAGTTAATATTTAGTAATATTTTACTATTTATACTAATATTTTATTAATATTATTGTTAAAATAAAATATTAAGATTATTAATTTTTTATCTCAAATTTATTAATACAATTTAATTTGCAATAGTAGATTTAATTTATAGTATTATAATTTTAAATCACTGCTACAGTTATTTTGTGTCAACTTTTCCACTTACACTTTTACATTACCAACCAAACACCGTAAACACAATATACTTTACCATTTACACTTTCACTTTATCAACCAAATACCGTAAAACACAATAACTTTTTCATTTACACTTCACTTTATCAACCAAACGCCGTAAAACACATATTTTTCTCTGCTACAGTTCACTTTTTCCATTCTCATTTTACGACTTACGACTTGCGACGTTTTGCAACGAAACAAACAGGCCCTCTGGAATGATGCAAGTCTATCTATTTCTCTCTCTCTCTCTCTCTCTCTTTATATATATATATATATATAAGATATATATATTATATATATATATATATATATATATATATATATATAGAAAAATCTTCAAATGAGAAATTTTTTCTCAAAATAAGCTTCATGAGAAAACTTAGAAGCGATTTTGTGAATGATCCGAACCATTCATCTTGATTTACATATTCTAGTTAGACAACAAATAAAACATCATGCGATACCAAACCTTTTTATCGATGCATCAAATGACATCTTTATTCTTGTGAATATAACGTAAGTTTTTTTTTTACCCCTTATTAGATTGGGTAAAAAGCTCAGAATCGCGTGATCTTTTATTGTAGCCTAAATAAAGTACGTAATCAAGATGAACGGTCTGGATCATCTACATAATCACTCTTATATGATTTTCTCACTGTCTTCGTATGAGAAAGTTTTCTCACACGAAAACAAATACATACATACTTACATACATACATACTGATGAGAAAAAAAACTGAGATATGAAAATATGTAATTTTGAAATCATAAGTGTTTACTCTGGCTTCTCACAATTTAACCACGGTAGCAGTGACTATGTAGGTCGTGATCCGCAAGGAGGGATGCGATGCAAGTTTTTCGGTACGGTTCTTAAACAATCTCTTCCCTGCTTAAGAAACAAAAAGAGAAAGAAAAGTGAAGAAAAATTGTTTGCTTTGATTTTGTTTTGAAAGTTTTATAAAAAAGGAAAGCTTAAAAGATGGTTAAAAAGAAAACTAGGATTTTGAATTAAGGAAAAGAAAACTAAGGTTTCTAAAACTTTGGCTTTTAAACTAGGTTTTGAAATTAGAATTTTTTTTGTAAAAGAACTAAAAGAAAAGAGATCTAGTTTTGTTTAAATATGAGAAAAGTCACGGCTCCACTAATCATCTACTAACTAACTTACTAATCTTTGAGAGATAATTGCTTCACTTTGCATCATAAGAAATAGTTCCATCTTGGAGTTATAACGAGAATTAAAATAGATAGATAAGAAGAAGGAAAACTCTATTTAAATCACATTTGGTCAAAATTGAACATTAAAACTATCAAGTTTTAGCAAGTATAAAATAAGAAGAATTATTGACTATTAATTAGTAAATAATAAGTTATTAACCATCCTTATGTGCATTCAAGACCACTCGATTGTTCGCAGGCTTGAATTTAAGCATACATATGATTCAATCGGATTATCGAGCAAAGAATTAGAAGTTAGTGGTGTGTAGAGATTAGCAAGCCATGAAGAGAATTAGTTATTCAATTAAAGCAAGCAAAAAAAAAAGAAGATTACATAATTTAAAAGCAAAGTAATTAAATAAAAGAGATTTTAGGAAAAGAATTGAAACCTTGTATTAAATCTGTCACCTTCAATTACAATCGATCCTTCTTTAACGCAAAGCACTTTTGATCTAAAACTTGGAAAATTAAAACAAGAATTCAAAGAAAATGAAGCTAAGAAAACCCTAATGTTTTGATCTCTGGATCGATATTTCGGAGATATATTCTTGCTTCTGCCTCCAATGGAGTATTTATAAGAGAACACCCCGGGATTTATGAATCGAAGTTTAACACAAAAATGCAGAGCGAACCGCCATATCGCATTTTCGCGACATTACAGGAGAAGGTGCGGCAATTTTGGCTATGATGACGTTGTGTTTCCTTCTACAACTTCGCCTCATCTAGTCATCTAAATTATATTCTCAGAATTGTGATTTGAAAAGTAGATATTCTGAAAATATTCGTTTCTTCTCTTGACTTGAAAAATAATTAATTTTGACTTCGAATTTAATAGGGATTCTTGATCTTTTTGGGCTCTTCTTCTCCTAATCACTAAGAAAATACCCTGCACACTAATAAACAAAGAGGGAGTTAAATAGCAGATTCTATTTACAAATAAATGTGGAATATGGTGTAAAGTATGCAAAATTAATGAGTAATCACCACCTCCATCCTTATTTTTAACATCCTCGAGCCAAACATATGAAAAGAAAAACTAAACTAACACAACTCAACTTCGTAGGAATCACAGTTGCACTTAACATGTGCAATAAGCCGTTAAAACCTCTAAGGTAAGAGGATGAGTTTTGTCTCGTGAGAGTTTTCAGTGAATTGCCCTGGCAAAATCCATGAAAGAAAGAAAAACAATATGTAGTATTTTCGAAAACATATTTTGAAAGAGAAAATATTTGAAAGATTTTTTGCAAACATCAAGTAATCTCTTAGTCTTAGGATCACCAAACTATTCATTCCTTATACGTAGTCTTTATGCAAAAACTTGTTATCAATTAAGGTAAGAATTCAAACTGTATTTCTCATATAGTCTATTATTTTACTCTGAATCATATGCACTTTTTGTGACCATGATTTTTGGCTCGAGATTCTTTAACTCTAACCTTGTTTGCCTTATTTTACATTTTGTGGTGGGAATATCCCTTAATTCTATTAGGCTTTTTAATTCGCCTATGTGAACGAGCCCTAGGTTCGGTGACACCCAAACCGGACGGTTTAGGGCACTGGGTGAGAAAACACCCCTAGGACTTTAAGGACTCAAGCAAATAAGGTCACAAAACTAAGGGTTTTATTTGTGACATGAACTACTTTTAGGCGTAAATACTTGTGCTTTATGAGGTACAACTACCCAGCTTAATCAGATATTTTTTATATATATAATTTTCTTTTCCTTTTTTATTAAGGCACAAGAGTCTTTGTTTTGAATTTTAAGTTTGTAGTGTATATAAAAAGTGCATAATTCATCAAGGTAAAATCAAGACCAAATTATTTTTTTCAATTTTTCCTCCTAACCCTAAAATCAAACAATAATCTTATTTTGATCAAGTATTAAGAAATCCTAATTTTGATCCCCTATTCTTTGATTAGCTTATTTTTTTTTTTACAAAAATGGTCTAAATATTGTTTCCTTTTTCAAAAGTTTTTTATAATATATACTTCTATATTAGTTACTATGTTAGTAAAATCCTCCACCCCTATCTCATGCATTATCCTCAATGTATGAACGAATGAATATATGCATGAAAAAGAGAAAGATAAGAAAAGATATTATCTCATGGTAATGGTTCCGGTGGTGGTCTAATTGGTACAAGTGTTGCCGCCCAATCTAATGAATGTGGTGTTCGAAGGAACCCATCTTTGACCTCTAACCCATTAACATTGTTTTATCCCTAAATTGAATATGATCATACAAGATCCTAACATGAAAATCATCCTGGTTATATAACCAATCTTGGTAAACCATCTCAGAGTTAGATTATTCAACACTTGATCCAACAAAGAATGGATTTGGTGAAACAGTTAATTTAGACTCGAGAGTGAAAGATTCTGGAACCAATACAGACTCATAGAATTAATTTAAATCAAGTTTAGGTTCTAGAATTGAGTATGCTTCAAAGTTTGGTTCAAATCAAAGAGTTGAGGTCACATTCATTTCCCATCAATGAATGTGACTGTCCAAAATTAGTGATTCATATCCAATATTTATAGGTTCGGGATTAATGTTGGCTCGAAATGTGTGATCCAAATCGGGTATGAATGTTGGAGTCAACATATATTCGGAATTTGGAACTGAATCACAAAATTGAAGATCAGGGTCACATGCTTGTTCAAGTTCAATCTCATTAAGTGAAAACTTGCCAATTGTTTAAGGATTAATATTAGTCAAGTTCCAGATGGTGTGAGAAAAATGATCTTAGTTAAAGTTTTCAGACACCATGATTCTTGAGCCAAATCATAGGTGTAAGATATATCAAGATTGGTCAAATATTGATAAGGTTAGATTTTTTCTCTTTCCTATAATGTTTGCCAATTGACTCATTTTTTCTTCTGACCTATTGAAAGATTGGGTAATAAAAATTTTGATTGGATGTAATTATTTTGGCACCGAATCAAGGCTTCCATACTCTTTTCTAAGTTAATAGGTTCTTCTTGTTGTGGTGAAACTTGAAAAAAGAGATCTTGGATTTGGAATTTTGTGGAGTATGTGAGTCCACCATGTTTTTGATTTGTCATTCGGTCTCATCAAGACTTCCATACTCTTTTCCTAACTCAGTTTTTTCTTCAAGTGTTTGTTCGGAAAAAGAAGTTTATGAAGCTAAATGTTGAAAAAGTGGGTTGCAATATGACTCAGGGGTATTATATTCCTGTTAACTCGATTAAAAGTTGAGATGGTTTGTTCTAATTTTGTTCGTAATAATGGATTGGGGAGTAGTTTGAGTCGGATAAAACCAATCTGGTATTTTTGGTTGATTCGAGTTATGAATGCCGGTTGATGACATCCGAGTCAAAAGAGGTTGGGGTGAAAAATGGATTAATATTAAAGTTGAAGAAATTAGGGTTTATAATCCATTCACATAAAAACCAAAAAACAAAAAAGAAATAAACAAAAAAGAAAAAATCAATCAAGCTTATTCTAAGGTAAACTTAGACTAGACGACCTCCTAACTGGTTTGACTGTCCACGGAGATATATTGCAATAATCTGACTACAAGTTAATCGCCCAGGTAAGGAAAAAAACGCAATGGGAGGTATCCATGCCAGAGCAATGGGGCTAATTACACCAAACACTGATCTTTCGAGGATCTTGCTTGCCTCTTATTCCCCAACCTTTGACATCGATTTGATTAGAGTCAAATTCTAACAACTTCCTCCTTAGGTAATATCCTAGTGAGTCTGAGATGTCCCTAGGGACACATCTATTCAAATTTTAAATTAGGCTTAGGTTGTAAGTGCCATAGAGATGTTTGTGGGCTAAAGGAGAGTATGACTTTCCCCCCTCATCTCATTATTAGGATTTGCCCTTAGTTTTTTTGTGCAAAGTGTGCAAGTAAATAGACAAGTAACAATCAAAGCAAATATAAATCACCCAAGAATTTTTCTATTCTAGATGCAAAGCAAACGTACCTTATTTCCAGCACTCTTCAACAGTAATTAAAAAGAAACAGAATTAGACAGATACCCAGATGCACGTCTAACCGTGTTTTAAGCAATTAAAAGCATGAGTTACTGTTGAATTTAGAAACAATGTGTAAAACAGGTTAACAGAAAAAGTAATAACGCAGAATCTATATACTTAAAAATTCAATCTCCCTGCAAAGAAATAATTGATCAGATCACCCATTAAGCCACAGAAACGCGGCAAAAATCACCCATAAAGCCACAGAAACGCGGCTTTTGTCGCGTTTACATGGCTGGTCCTTTCTAGGGCTCTGCCTTCTAGGCAGAGTCACAAAGCTTCTATTTATGATCTGCAGTTGCTAAAATCCTATAATCTACACATGCAATAAAAACAGAGAAGAAAAATTATTCACTTAGTAAATAAAAAAAAATATTGTTCCCTTCCCTGCACGACGCCAAAATTTGAATGAGAAAAATCGAGATATGAAAATATGTTAATTTGAAATCGAAGTGTTACTCTGGCTTCTCACAATTTAAACGCGGTAGCAGTGGCTGTGCAAGTCACGATCCACAAGAAGGGATGCGAGCAAAATTTTTGGTACGGTTTCTTAAAATATCTCTTCTCTGCTTAAGAAACAAAAAGAGAAAAGAAAAGAGAAAGAAAAAGTTGTTTTTTTTAATTTTTGTTTTTGAAAGTTTTAGAAAGTTAAAAGGAAAGCTTAAAAGATGGTTGAAAAGAAATAAGGTTTCTAAAACTAGAGTTTTGGAATTAGGATTTTAAAAAAAAAAAAGAACTATAAAGATAGAGATTTTGTTTGTTTAAATCACACTTGGTCAGATTAGACATTAAACTATCAAGTTTTAGCAAGCATAAAATAAGAAGAATTATTGACTAGTATTAGCAAATAAAAATAATATTACCCATCCTCATGTGCCTTCAAAATACTCGATTGTTCGCAAGGTTTGAATTCAGGTAACATATGATTCATCGGGTTATCAAGTAAAGAATTAGAAGTTAGTGGTGTGTAAAGATTAACAAGCCATGAAGAAAGTAGTTATTCATAAATAAAGCAAAGCAAAGAAAAGAAAGAAGAAATAAAAATTGCATAAAGCAAAGTAATTAAAACAAAAGATTTTAGGAAAAGAATTGAAACCTTATATTGAATCTGTCACCTTCATCACAATTGATTCTTCTTTTTCACAAAGCCGCCTTTGATCTAAAATCTAAAAAAATTAAACAGAAAATCGGAAGAAAAAGAAGCTAAAGAAAAACCTAATCTTTGATCTCTGAATCAATATTTCTGAGATATATTTTTGCCTCTGCTTCAATAGGGTATTTATAGGAGAATGCCCTGGGATTTAATGAATCCAAGTTGGATAAAAAAACGCAGAGCGACCACCACAGGACTGCCGCATTTTCGTGGCATTATAGGAGATGGAGCGACAATTTTAGCTCTGATAATGTTAGATTTTCTTTCTACAACTTCGCCTCGTCCAGCCCTCTACATATATATCCTTAGAATTGTGATTTGAAAAGTAGATATTCTCAAATATTCGTTTCTTCTTTTGACTTGAAAAATAATTAATTTTGACTTCGAATTTAATTAGGATCCTTAATCTTTTTGGGCTCTTTCTTCTCCTTAATCACTAGTAAATTACCATGCACACTAATTGTTGGGAAATATGAAGAATTAAATGTGAATCTTTGAGTTGAATTACGGCGAGATCCGTTGATAGAATCAATTGGATACATGGTTTGGAGTGTTTTCCTCCTTCCATTCGGGAAAACCTTGGTATATTCAAATGTTTCAATTTCGACTTCGAATGAATGAGATATTCAAGTCTAAAGTTTGCCTAATTCAAAAGCCAAAAGGGGACTAAAGATAGATAAAAGCATTTAGTCCACATTGGCCATGAGATGGAAGTTTGAAGTGTTTAAATAGAGAAAAATGGGAACAAAGTGTGTGCCCTTTGGTACTTGGAGTTTTCGCGCGCGCGATTAGGGGAAACCATGCCAACACGTCGCGCGCGCGCGACGGCGGCGGCGACCGGCCGGAGCCTGCGCTCGGGCTCGGCTCGGGTTTCCCTACCCGGTCCGGTTCTTTTTGAACCGGGTCTCATGGGTATGGGTTACAGCAGATCGTACCCGCTCCCCGCCATCCGGATCCAAACCGACTCAGCGCAACGACTGACAGAAAATCGCCGCGAACAGTTGGGCGGTTTCTGTCTAAACGAACCGTTGCAACGATTCAACCGAACCGTTGCAACCGTTTCGGTCGGGTTCGGACAGTTTTTTTTACCCCTCCCAGAGCGCTATAATATCGCTCCTTTTCTCTCATTTCAGAACACACAGAACACAAAACAGTAACAGAAAAAGAAAACAAGTTTCCTTCCTCCTGCATTCCGAAGTGGGACTTCTGGCAACTCAGATTCATAAGTGACTTCCAACAGGAAGTGAAAATTCTGCAACCCGGATTCCGAAGTGACTTCCAACAGATTCTGAAGATTCGTTCTGAAAGAAAGCTCAGAAAATTCAACATATTCTTTAAGAGAATTGTTGTATGAATCTGTGACTTCCAAAGAAGAATATTCTTCTATCTCCCTCCTTTCTCTGCAGTGGGTGTTCCTCCAAAGTAAAGACAAATATTCTCCCTGAATTTGTCTTGGTCCTACTGCTTTCATAATCCATTGAAGGTACTGGTTAACTACGATTCGACCGTACGGTGATTTTGAAATCACCTAGAGGGGGGTGAATAGGTGATATGCTAATCTAGAGAACTAAATGCGCTAAATGCGGAAGCTTAAAAACCTAATTTGCAATACCTTAGTACAACACACAAGTGTAGCCGAATTCCCGTGAAGGGCTCTGGACTAACTCCTCTTGATTCCCCTAGATATGGGTTGAGGTGCTATATGAAGCTCTTGTGGTTAATACAAGTGAGGCACACACAAACAACCAAGCATATAATGGATTAGACAATATGAAAATATGCAAGGCACAAATCAAGCAATAAGATATGAATGAATAATGATGCTTTGCACAAATAAAGAGAGAGTTTAAGAGACAATGGATCAAACACAACACAATGATATGTTCCGAGGTTCGAGCCCCTAGCTCTACGTCCCCGCCTTCACCGAGAAGGATTTCTAATCCACTATCTTGTCCACCGAGGACTCCCACCGAGGGAACCTTCACCGAGAAGGATTTGTACAATAAAGGAGTATCGAACTCCTCTCTCAAACACCACCTCACAACCGAGGGGTAGGCCCGTACCAAACAACCACATCACCTCTACCGAAGAGGGATACAACCAAACTCCCCTCTAACTAGAGGGAGCAAGCACCACTCCGATCAACCTCTACCAAAGAGGGATCCACAAATATAAGGAGGGTTTACAATTTGGGGCTTAAACAAACCTCAAACAATTTCTTCTTTCCCACAAAACAGATCCTAATAGAATAGGATAGACGATAGCTCAAGTGTGAAAACAAAGTGTTTTTGATCAAAGAAAATCTCTTGGGAAAATACCAAATTGATATAGAAATGAAGAACAAGAACTAATTCTCAAAAACCTATTTTCTTTGAAAATACAAACACTTTAAAACAAACAAGATTGATCTTTTTTTTCTCTTTACACTTTTTGAAAACTTGTTTTTAAAACCAGAGAAATGGGGAAAATTTTGCTCTAAAAATCTTAGTTAAAACCATGAAGAGATGAGGTATTTTTAGCCCCAACAGAAAACTAGCCGTTAGGCTGATCTGTCAGCCTGACAGGCTTGCGGTTGACCGGCCGGTTGACCGCCAACGGTCAAATATGACCGTTGTAGCATCCCGGTTCGACCGCCCAGATATAGAGAGCAGGGATCTCTGGTCCGGTCGACCACCCGGCCGACCGGCCCTGTGTCTGCCAAACGTGCACAAGGCTGTGCACTTCGGTCGACCGCAACGGTCGACCGACCTAGCCTGTCAGCCACAATCTGGGTTCAGAAACTTGGGTCAGAAAAACAGTTAAATATATTTCTAAAAATTCTTTTTTATCTCTTCTAAAATTCCATAAAAACTTGTTTTAAACATTTTATATTGATATATAAACATGTGATAAAAATTTCAACCCCAATATCAAGCAAGTTGACTATTTTTGTGTCTTATCATTTTTACCAAAAACCAAAACATGTATTTTGTCAAACTTGAATTTTTCAATACATGAATAGGAAAGTCAAAATAAGTTTGTATAAGTCATGTAATCGTATGTATATAGAGCACATCTAATTACATAAAAACCATTTAAACTTGTTTTGATCTAAACTATTCATGAAACCAATATCGGTTAAAACTAAGAACCGAAAAACCATAAAACGTGTGTGTGTTGTGCACTTGAGCATATCACTATTCTTATCTTTACACATGGATTTAAACACACTAAACTAAAAGTAGGATACCTAAGTCTTCTTGACGATCTTCAATCTTCAATCCGACTCGATCCCAACTTGATCCACCGAGTGCAAAGGTATGATCTTGATGCTCGGGCACCGGAATCACCATGAAAAGCTTCTAAACTCCTTGTTGAAGCTAATCACCTACTAATATCTTGCTAAATGATCTGAAACTTAAAATCACAAGATTATTAGTAAACATAACTACATGAGTTAATCATCATCAAAACTAGAGTGGAAGGCCTCTGGGCCAACAGATTTGGTAGTG